>LOEQ01007092.1:51284-65575 GCA_001685075.1 Bramus lutescens | reverse complement strand
AGTTTTGTGCATGGTGATAGATATGGATCTATTTTCATTCTTCTACATGTTGACATCCAGTTATGCTAGCACCATTGGTTGAAGATTCTTTCTTATTTCCATTGTATAATTTTAGCTTCTTTGTCAAAAAATCAGGTGGTTATAGGTATATGGATTAATATCCAGGTGTTCAATTCAATTCCATTGGCAGACATCTCTGTTTTCATGTCAATAGCAAGCTGTTTTTATTACTGCAGCTCAGCAATAGCACTTGATGTCAGTGATGGTAATGCCTCTGAAAGTTCCTTTATTCTGAAAGATTCTTTTGGCTATACTGGGTTTTTGTTTTTTTCATATGAAGTTTATTATTGTTCTTTCAATGTCTGTGAAAAATTGTGTTGTGACTTTGATTGGGATTGCACTAATCTATATATTGCTTTTGGTAGGATTGTCATTTTTACTATGTTGATCCTTCCTATGTAAGACTATGGGAGATCTTTCATTTTCTGGTATCTTCTTCAATTTCTTTCTTCAAAGACTTAAAGTTCTCGTGAAAAAGATCTTTCACTTCCATGGTTAGTGTTACTCCAAGACATTTTATGTTATTTGTGGCAATTGTGAAAGGTGATGTTTCTCTGATTTCCCTCTCAGCTTCTTTACCTTTGTGTAAAGGAGGCCTACTGACTCTTTGAGGTGGTCTTCTGTCTGTAGAGAACCTGAGAGTTGACTCAAGACCCCAAGAACAAGTTCTCAGCACAAAGAAGATTTATGTACCCCAGAGGGATGAAGGGCAAAGAATAATAATAATAAAAACAGAACATAGAAGTCAAGAGAGAAAGGGAGGGAACAAGCAGAGGGAGGTCTAGTTGTCCCAGAGGGATAAAGGACTGCCTCTGGTTAGAGGAGAGACAGACATGGCCCATAGATAAATAGCAATGGTGGTTTATGAAAGTAAAGGGAGAAACCCTGTGTTAGAATGACATGTTTTATTTAATTAGGCATGTGTTTTATGTGAGTCAAAGCAGGATTTAGATTCCAGGACTTCACTACTTTTATAACTGATGTTGGTAGCCTCAGGAGAAAGAAGTGGCTAAATAAGGGAAGTGACCTCGGTGTTCCATGCTGCTCCAGGATGCCATGTTAATGTCGCTGGTTAGCACTGCATCCAGAAACCATTTGGATTTCCATAGTCTGTGCTGCTTCTAATTGCTATGTGAAAGGAAGCTTCCTGTGCAGTGTTATTGATTATTACAGACTTATAACTGATAATGAGAGATGTTTAAGGCTTCTGTGACAGCCAGCAATACTTGCCCCAAAGAAACATTTCTGTCTTAACAAATGACTATTTTTCTTAACTACAAAGATTTAATAATCTTTTCTATTTCCATTAAAGTGTATTGTGCAACAGTATTGTTGATTCCCGCCATACTGCAAATTGAATCCCAGCATTTTCTGATTACAATAACAGAACATTATGTCAAATTGATCCTAGTCTGTGCCAAACATAAATGGCACCTATGTTTATCCAGTTTTCCCTCTAGTTATGATAATGTTATATTTATTAATTGTGTAGCATATTTACCATTGAAATTGTAAAATGAATTTAGTATGTTGTACACATGTTCCTGTTATATGAACGTAGTTCCACAATTTTTAAGTCACTAGGTTGGGGGCAGTGGAGATAACTCAGGTAATAAAGTACTTACCACATAAATGTGAAAATAGGAGTTTGGATTTCTACCACTCATATGAATGTTTTGTGGTTTAGGAACCTGTAGTTCCAGCATCAGAATAGGTAAGAAATAAACACACCAGCACAAACTGGCTATAAAACAAGCTATATCAACTAGTTCTGGCTTTCATTGAGAGTCTCTCTCCTTCATGAATAAATTAAAAAAATGATGGACAGTTCTTAACATCACCCTTAGGACTACATATTCACTAGCACACAGAGACCAATCATGTAGGTTCATACCATACACACTTTTTTCTTCTCCTACACACATACAAAACTGGAAAAAAAGAGTTAACTGTTTAATATGTGATTTATTTGGTACAAATAAAAGGCAAATTCTTTAGCCATATTTTGTGGGGGCCAATCATCTTTGCCTCCAGCCAAATAACTACATCTTAATGAAAATTTCCTCTTAAATTTATATCCCATGTTAGTTATACCATATTGAAGACTATGATAGTTTGAATGTAACGGAATACATAGTTCCATAGGGATAAATACTCTTAAGAAGTATGGCTTTGTAGGTGTGGGTATGACATTGTTGGCCAAAGCATGTCACTCACTGTGGAGACTGGTTTTGATGATTCCTTTGCTCAGGATACTGACCAGTGTCTTAGCTGACTTCCCATTGCCTACAAGATGCATCACTGTGCGCTCCAGGCACCATTCTCCCTGAAATAATGATCATAGACTGAATCTCTGAAACTATAGACAAGTCACCACAATTAAATGTTTTCCTCTATAAGAATAGCAGTGGTCATGGTGTCTCTTCCTAGCAATAAAATCTCTAACTAATGCAGGTACTAAAATTCTAAAACATCAACCTAATTGGTCAAATCACACCTGCACTAAGACAGTAGAAATAAGAATGGTTATTCCACTCAATTATTAACTTTGAGTATGATTTTAGTTTAAAACTTTCAATAATTCTTTGACAGTCTCATAAGTTCATACAACAAATTCTAATTATTCTCTTCTCCAGTCTTCTCCCATCTCTAGGACTCCCCCGCCCCCATGACAGCTAATGCTCTGGATCCCAAGTAAGGACATGGATGAGGAAGGAGATGGAGCAGGATGGTAAGCTTGGGGATTCTCTGCTATCAGTAAAAGTTGTGTCTGTTTGCAGAATATGCACAATGGTCCTTCAGAATGAACATGTGGTGTTTAGACTTTTTAGACTGGAGAAGAGCAAAACCAACAAAGGGCCTGTGCTCTGCAAAGACTCACTGATAAAGAGGAAGGGTGTGAGTCTCACCTCAGTATGCAAGCTGCTGAAATCAACATTTCATTGAATTTTAGGAAGTTTTTCATGCCTTGCATCCTTTGGATTAACCTTTGAAATTAGATAATTTGGAGCATGAATTAAAATCATAAACATGAAAAGTGATTCAACCTGAAAAGAAGAAAAACAAATGATAAAAATAGCTTGCAATATTTGCAAATAAACTTAAACACTTGGGTTTTTTTTATTTCAGGATCAACTGAGGTTATTGTGATTACTCAGATTCCACTCTACCCAT
Organism: Bramus lutescens; assembly: GCA_001685075.1. NCBI lineage: Eukaryota > Metazoa > Chordata > Mammalia > Rodentia > Cricetidae > Bramus > Bramus lutescens. Next base: position 62,341 of record LOEQ01007092.1, on the reverse strand, counting down.
GAGTCTCCCTTAAAGAACCATCTCCTACATGTAAAGTGAGAACCTCCTACACAGTAATGGAGATACTTACCTCTATTGGATCTGAGAAGTTTGGTCAGTTTCCAAAGCTTTTATGCGATGACTCCAACCAGATCCCTGGATTCCCAGACAGGTTCATTGACCATGGGTCAGAAAAAAAATTTCAAACTGAAAATCAGAAGAGTAAAAGGCAAGGAAAATCAAGTCCATTACCACACATGAAACATAAAATATCTGAAGTGTTATACTTCAGAACACAAACACCCCTGGTAGGACCAAACAGCTTTCCCTGTTTATCTCTTCTCAGGGTTGATGAACAAACCCCAATCTAAGCATGTCGATAGAAGACATTACAAAACTCATAGCACTCAACCCTTTAAGATGTCTCCCCTACAAATATTGAGCTACATTCAGGGAAATATTCCTTTGAGTTACAGCAGTCTTAACATGGCCAATGAGCTAGAGAAAACTAGGCTGCATGTAAATTCTAAGGAAAGAAATTAGAAAATCCATGTGAGCCAAAGCTCATCCTAATCCCCACTGCCTTGACAATATTTGGTTGATTTGTTTCTACAGGTATAAATCTTGGGTTGAATCAAGGTAATACATAAGGAGTAAATGTTGGCAATTAGCAGTTTTTTGTTTTGTTTTCAATACAAGTTGAAACTAACACTAATCAATAAACTGAAATTGTTATTGTCCTGTTTTGTTGAGTTTTTTTTTCTTTCAAACCTAATATTTTACTCTACTAACACAGAGATATAGAAAAGCTTCCCTCTGGAAGAATTTCACCAAGAACAATTTGCACAAATATAAATATTGGTTTTTGATTATCTGTGGGGTCTCTGTGACTATCATGGTCAATTGACTAATGATCAACAGGAGGCCAGAAGGCAGTTGGGGTCACCATGACTAAAAGATGATGTTGGTTCAAACTTCATGAGTCTGACTCCATGCAGTTTATTTTAGGCATAATTAATATCAGTACAATTTGGTAAAAATTGAGACAGAAGTCTCATTTCTTCACAAAAACTACATGTGGCTTATTTTTATGTCATATGATCAAATAGTAATTGCTGGAATTATCTTTAACCTCATTGTCAGAAGAAATGATTTTTATTTCAATGCCTTGTGCACAATAAAGCACAAAATAAGACAAATAAATATACTACATCTAAGCTTCTTGTAAAATACATGTTATACCTTCCATAAATATGGGTTCTATAGTTTGACTGGGAAAACCAACCTCACATTAAGGTTTTATGGAAGGGTCAGGTGTCATTTTAGAAACTTAGACTCTGCAAAGATCACCAGGCTCCCAACCTGGGCAGAAAACAGGCTCTGCATCCCTTCTTTTTAAGGCTTCAGACAGTATTTAACATTCTTTTTCCCCCTAGTACTTCTCTATTTGAACAAGGACCTCCACATCACCTATAATCATCAAACATGCTATTTATAAGTTACTATCAGACAAAAGATCTTTTGATGAAAATCTTTGATTTCTGTGATATTTTTGTGAAAAGAAGAATGAGTACTTGAAATGTCAAGTGTTTGCTTTTAAAAATAAAAACAATATCTAGCGAATGTAGGACACATATTTTGCCTTGCATCATTGTATGAATTCAGAGTATCCTGAGAATGTCATTCAATAATGATAAGGATTTAAATACTATGGCCAGATGGTACTATTGGATGCATTAAGGCAATGTAGTAGACATTGGTTACAAAATGATTCGTTTTAACAATGAGGTTAAACATAATGTCAACAATTTCTATTTGATCATATGACATCAAAAATAAGCCACATGTAGTTTTTGTGAAGAAATGAGACTTCTGTCTCAATTTGGAGGGTTCCACTACCATTTTTAGCGGAAGGTCACTGGCTTGGGTTTGCTCTCTTCGCCACCAGTCCCTTATACCTGGTCCTGCGGAGGTCACTTCCTTAGGCCTGCTCTAGTGGAAGATGCTCTCATTGGCTTGGATGACCCTGACATTGGCGAGTTGTAGAAACTGTTTCCTGTGGAGTAGAATCTTTCAGATATTGCCCAAGTTTGTTCAGATGAGACATAACCTAGAACTTATTCACATTCCCAAACACTCTACTCTGCTGTGTCAACTTCTTGTCAAGTGTGATTAAGCTTTATAACATTCTTACAGGAACAAATGGAAACCGACAAAGAACAAGAGTTAGAAAATTTCAACTATCCACAAAAAACAATCTAGAATGAGGAAGTCATGACACTTCCATTTCTACAGAATGCACAAACATTATTGAGCGCACACCTCACACATGAAAACAGGCAAACATGCAAACACACACACACATTTAATTTACACCCTTCTCCACCTCTGAAAAAAATCATTTAAATAGGGATGATTTCTCCTGCTTGAACCATTGCTTGTATTTCTCTGTCTAGGACTGAAGTCTTTTGGTCTTTCCCTTGTCCACATTAGCATGTTTATTGTTGTCGTTGTTCAGTTCATGTTCAGACAGTCATGATTATGAGACATTACAGATTTGGCTCACATTATTAAGACACAAAGTATCACAGCAAGCCCCTTGATCCACTGGCTTAATTTTAGTACTCGGAAAGCTGAGTATAAAGGAGAGCTTGAGTTCTAAGCCAGCCTGTATTCAAGAATGAAGAAAAGACTAGGCCTGCTGATACACATTTAATCCAGAATTTGGTAGGCATAAGCAGGCAGGTCTTGGTGAGTTTGAGGCCAGCCTGTTATCCAAAGTGTAATCTCATCAACTAGGACATACTGAAGCCTTCAAGACTATCTTACAGGCTGTTGAAGTGCTGTGAAGTTAATGCTGCTGAGTAGTGGGGCTTTAGAGACTTTGTTTTTTGGGTTTTTTTTGTTTTTTATCTGAAGGTTTTTGAGAAATAGGGGGAAACATATTCCCTCTTGATGGTTACTTTATTTTCTCACATTGGTTTTCATCATGCTCTAATATTCATGCTATTCTTTTCTCATTGTTGCATCTTCTTATGTTTTGTTCAGTTTATACATCCCCACCAAATATATAAGGCAATAAAATATTTTTAATTATTCAAGAACATCTGCAGCCTTCATTTGGGGCTGTAGAGTCAAATTATCTTCTGTATTCTACACTAGTCAGAACTTAGTTTCACAATTTGAGGTCAGGAATGGGTCTAAAAATTTAATCACTGCCAGCTAGCAATAATAGTGTTGTCTTTGTATTTACAACCAATACAGGCAGCTCAGCTATTGTGTCCTTGTTATAGCAAGGCATGTTGTCTAATTTAAAGCTCTTCTGAATTTTGTTTCATGTAATGGTGTACAAGAAACCTATAACTGCAATTCTCAGCATAAAGATTAAAGGAATTTGAGCCTGTCTGAACGCAACTGTTTTCCTAAACCATAAATATAAGGTGTGATTAAAACAACTTCTTAATGGAACTTAATAGGCCCTGACTGTGTCAAAAGTTATAAAGCATCTTCCTGATAATTCACACACAAATATGCCCAGTGGATTAAGATGTATTCATGAGATAAACACATACAATACAGGTAATATGGAATTCCCCCATAGCTGCTTTTGCAAATGTGAAAATACAGACAGAAGCAAGCAATTTTGGACTCAGTGGCCTCACAACTATGCTTAATGAGGTTCACCCATTAAAGAATTATTCATCTAGTAGGTTGATGCCTGAATAATAATTGTCACCTGCTACACATCTGATATGTCTAATGGCTACCAGCAAGAGCTACATAAACCCTGCATTTTAAAAGCTTCCTTGTAGAGAGCTTGGGAGAAAAAAGACACTAGAACAAGTTGGTTACCAGTCAGTGAACTGCTGGATAGAGGTTCCATTCCTTGCTATCCCTTTATTCAGCTAGCAAACCCTTTAGTAGTGCATCAGAGCATACCGCATGAGACTGGGTGTGTGGTGCCAATTGGATCAAAATATTTGCATCTGGTGCCGTTTAGGCCACTGCTTGCTCTGTCCTTCCTGTTACATTCATGTTACAGGCTCAGATTGTACCACTAAAATTAGGGAAAGAAAATTACTAAACAAAGTCTTTACTAGAGCCCATGCTAAGAGAACATTTTAAAATATTATCATTAATAAAAAATAAATGTAAAGTTATATTGAACTCCATAAATATATCCCAATATTTTCTGTTGATTTATTTTAAATCTGTTGTTTAATAAGAACAACAAAACCAGGAAACACTGCTAGTAAAGATTTGAAGGTGAAAACTTACCATAATATGAAATAAGAGGATCAACAAGAAGAAAATCAGGCCTGGTACTGAAAGCCTACTCAGGACTAGTGATGTCATAGACCTTGGAGAGGATCCTCTATAACCATTTTAATAAATCAGCATAATCAATAACTACATTATAAATATTTGCCATTATACCCAAAAGTAAGTGTAGTCCTCACCTCTAATCTCTTTGCAACCCACGATGACCATTACAAAACACTACACCAATTAAAATGTAGTAATGTAATCTAGTGCCAATGGATACATCTAGTGCTAATTCACTGAAAGCACAGGAATCACTAAGGAAGAATTAGCAGAAAAATTATAAAGGTCAAGGAACAGGAAGCTTGCAATGAGATAGTATTTCCTAGGATTATCAGAAGTAATGCAGAGATGACACTTTTGTTTCCATGACTTGAGACTCAAATAATAACACAGAAACTATATTAATTACTACACTGTTTGGCCAATAGCTTAGGTATATTTCTAGCTAACTCATATCTTAAATTAAACCATTTCTATTCATCTGTGTACCGCCATGAGACTGTAGCCAACTAGTAAGGTTCTTGATGGTGGTTGGCACTTTTCTACTTTGGTAGCTACATGGCATCTCTTTGACTCCCCCTACTTTCTATATCTCCATATGGATTTCCCACTTGGCTTTACTCTATCTACTAAGCCATTGGCCAAACAGCTTCTTTAATAACCAATGGTAATGAAACATATTCAGAGCATACAGAGGGGAATCCCACATCATATACCCATAATGTCTCACCAACATGACTAACTAATCATCTGATGAACAAGGATGGCAATAAACTTATGCTGAAGCCAAGTAGGCTTCATTCCTACACAGAGAACACAGAGAACTCCAGGCAACTAAGAGCACTTGCAGGAGCATATTCTTTCCTTCTTGTGGATTCTGAGCATCAAATTATGTCATTAGACTTAGCAAGAAGTACCTACCTGCTAAGACACCTTACTGGCCCAAAAAGAGTACTTGAAAAACACTGCCTTTAAAGAAATCCACAGAAATTCCTAATTAGCTTCAAACACATATATATTTAAATATATATTTAATATTATAAATAATTAACTTTTCACTGAGTAACAAGTACCTATCAACTTGATCAAAAAATCATATCTTGACAATATCTAATGACTCCAATGTCTTATAAATTTGTCATCAGAAATAACATCAAACCCTATGCTTCACTGTTTCCAATATTCGTTAGCTTTATACAATAGTTTCTGCAAGTGTGTGAAATGTGGTACTGAGATATTTGCTAAAAGTTGTTCAGATGTATCTTTAGAAAAGAATCAAAAATTAGGATGTGAAAGTATAGAAATTTTATTCATTTGAAATCCTAGTGTATTAGTCAAGGTTCTCTATAGTCACAGAACTTATGAGATCAATCTATCCATTTATCTCTATTATCTATGGATCTGTCTGTCTGACTGTCTATCTGTGTATGTTTGTGTATACATATATACATATATATGAAAATTTATTGCAATGATTTACAAGCTACAGTAAAATGACTAGCTCTGAATGGAAAGTACAAGAATCTAGAACTTCCTCAGTACCATGAGTTCTGGGTGTCTCATCTGGTTTTTGCATATGCTATCATCCCAAAGAACTAAGCTTCAATGTCATTGAAGGAATGGATGTGCTGATGGAGAAAGGGAAAGCAGACAAAAAACCGCCACATCACCTTTCTTCTTCCACTGTCCTTCCAGAAGACAAGTGACTCAGATTAGAGGTGTACCTTCCAGCCTCAAGGTCTGGATTAAAGGCCTGTGTCATTCAGCCTCAGGGTCTGAATCAATGGCGTGTTATCTCCTTGCCTTGAGGCACAATTGTGCCTTCAGTTTCTGAATTACAGTTTATTCAAGACATAGTTGAGTTGACAGCCAAGAATAGCTATTATGATCCACACCTTGTTAACTTGGCATTCAATGATACTGACTCATGTCATGGTTAATTGCCAAATTAAAAACAGTAAAAAATAATAACCCGGTCATAATTTTACCTAAACATAACTATCCCACAAAAAACCCAAATGCATTATATATTTAAAATAGTGTCAAAGTCCCTTCAAGGATATCTTTGTAGCATTTCAAACTTGCATCTGTTAACCACTGATATTCTTTTAATTGATTTCACAACATATAAGGAGATTCAAAGAACATGCAAATATCTATACAAATACATTATTAATAAAACAGAAACACTCATGTTAGTCATAATCCCCATTTATGAAGCTGTTTACATGGCCTTAGATAGTATTCAGAACTATCTTCCTCTACTACCCATTTTTTATTTCTTCCACCATCTCCAAGCATTTCAATAGGTCTTGTGCATTTTCCTGGAGAAGTGATACATAATTTCATTCTTGATCAATCTGTGCCCTTTGTGATCCTTCCTGGATTAGATTGTTGTAGTTTCCCAGATGCCCTAAATTATCTCTGGCACCCCAGACATAACCCTTTTTTACTTCCATTGTGGAGAGGCAGTCCAATTTCTCCATGGTAATCTTGTTATATCACCCATTCTAATGATGTTACTCCTTTCTTAGTCAGTTGGTTTAAGGGCATTTGAAGTTCAAATTACCAGAGGGAAATCTCAGTTTACCATTCACTGTAATGTGTGCTATGGCTCCTGACAAGGACATTCCTCCCTCTGGAACCAAAACTTTTTAGGTCAGCAGTCCTTAAGGTTGTAGAAATAGGAAACACAAATATTTCTAGTGGGCTACTGGGGTGATAGTCAGCTGAAATACTCCCTTTCAATCCCTTAATTCCTGAAACCATAGATCCTGACTTCAGGAGATATTGTACCATATAAATATTGCGGATTCAGAGTATATGCTGCCTGCCTTGCCCCAGCCCTCAATATGCTGCCACGTTATTGGTGCTGTAACTGTGTCTTCAAAAGACCAAAGGCCATTCCATATGGCTAACATACCAGCTTCTTCAGCATGCTGGACAACATGGTAACTTATGTGGAAAATGTCTCTAAGTTTATTCTAAATGAAAAACTGGGACCTTGTCAATTAGCAGGGGTAGACCCAGCAGAAATTATAGTACCTTTAACAGCTACTTTGAGTTTGGAAAAGGCTGATTAGGTAATGACACATTTGCTAGAATTTATGAACATCATATGTATACCTGTACAACTGACTGAGGATGCTCCAGCACAGAACTCAAAAAAATTGAAACAGTTTTCTGCTTATTATAATATAAAGTATAATACAGGAATATAACACAATCCTACATGGCCGGCACTTAGATAAAGATCAAATCATACTCTACAGGATATGATAAACAGGAAGGGATGATAATGATCCCTAGAAATAGACTGCATAATGTTTTATTAATTTTGAATTCTCTGAATGCTAATCATAAAGAAACAACAGCTTCGGAGAGACATTGGACAATAGAAAAAACTGGGGATGAAATCAGCTGATACACTTTTAAAATGTACTGACTTCAGAATGGAAACCAAGACATATGTTATATTGGGGAATGACGTTTTCCTTTTGTTTCCACAGGAGAAGAAAATCTATGGGTACCATGAAAACTGATAAAGATTTGATTTGAACAAGAGGCACCTTTTAATTAGAAGAGATGATAGTTCATCAAACATCATGCTTGTTTAATCTAAACAAACCTATAAAACTAGCAAATGCTTTTCATTTGATCTGATATAAATTTGCAAAAGAGAATCTCACCCAAATTAGGGTTGGAGTAGGGTTTTATTTCAGTCTGTTCAGGAGAATAAACCTATCAAGCTAAGGAATCTGAAAATCACTGTACAAATTACACATCCAAAGAAAAAGAACAAATCATTAAGAAAAGCTGTCTCAAGATAAAGAGTATATTTATTGCCTATTGGTCTTTCACATTGCCAAGAGGATAAAATTTCATAAAACTTCCCATATATTTGTTTATGCTGTTCTCAACAGAGATACAATGCAGATGATCTTTTGTAGTTCCAGGCCAGTTAAAGATTAAAGCTGGTTTTATAGTTAGAGCNAAAAGCTGTCTCAAGATAAAGAGTATATTTATTGCCTATTGGTCTTTCACATTGCCAAGAGGATAAAATTTCATAAAACTTCCCATATATTTGTTTATGCTGTTCTCAACAGAGATACAATGCAGATGATCTTTTGTAGTTCCAGGCCAGTTAAAGATTAAAGCTGGTTTTATAGTTAGAGCTTTGCTCTCTCTTTCTTTGAATCCAAGCATGCTTATTAAAGTAAAACCCAGAATCTCTGTCTCATGTAAGAAGAGCCACCTGATATGGGACAGTAGAAAAATAAATATTTAAATACTATTTTTTGCTACTAATCTCATAATCCTTTTACATTATATTAACTCTTTTATAGCTATTTTATGGTATAAGATTTATGATATATATACTTATATATAAATATATATGCATATATATACTAAATATTTTGTCATGATATTAATAATCATAGAACGTACTAATACTAAAAAAACTATTTCATTACCCTCCTGTACATGATTTCAGATTTGATTCTCTATCAGTTTTCTGCAGTGAACCATGAGCACACCTAACAGTGACTTCTGAAGTCTACAAAAGGAGGATTTAGCCACACAATGATGATTCCTCTAGAATTATGACAGAACCGCTAAGATGAAAATAACACTCAAATATTGGCTTTGGACTACAATATCCTCAGAAGGATTCTGAGGTCACTAGAAGAGATAATCTAGCCTAACAGACAACTTTAATGAGAACTTGATAAAAGCCCTGAAATTTTCCATTACCCAGAGTCTGGACAACAAAATTAATACAACTATTTCTCATAAGACTCGACAATTAATCAAATTTCTTTCTTTTTAGGATTTCCTAAAGAATCATTCAGCCCCAGAGAGGAGAAAGTAAATTTAAGATCACAACTACCACATTCCCAAGAGTTGGGGTGCAAGGTTTTTGTTATTTCATTGGTTCATGGATATTAGTCATTGTTTGGGGTGATTAGTTACAAGTTGCTATTGGTAATAGTCAGAAGAAAGCTAAAAAAAGGAAATATGATTCAAGAATCTTGATTTGGAAAGAGAAAAGGTGGATATACATAGGCTAGGATTAAAAGAGTAGATTATTGGGACTACTCTGAAAAGGAAAAAGGGAAGATAAAGATATGATAAGATTAAAAGGTAGATTGTTGAATCTACTTTCAAAAAGCAACTATTACTTTGAATGTTTTGCATTGGATTATATTTTTGTATACTGTAAAAATTTTTTGTATATTTATACAAATTTGAAATGAATTTTGTTAGAACATACTGTACATGCATTTCTACTGTTCTTCAAGGCACTGTACCTAATTAACTCATTTAACAATGTAATAAAAATTTTTAATTCTTAAAAGTTATAATTGCCAACTGCTTATTATAATAAAAAATGCAGGTTAGTAATTAGACAGCTATTACATTTGAACTTGTAGTCACATTAGGCATGTATTCAAAGTCAAACAGATACATTTTAAATAAATATGTCATCTTGAAACACTTCAAATATCTGCAGAATATGGCATTTAAGATGTTTTAATAACATAGGTTCTTTTCTTATATAACAATGAGACAGGTCTGCTCCTGGCAGCACTATTCTATTGCAGAGAAGACAATGGGCATCACAGAAAATTCACATGGAATTTCCTTTCTTTGTGTCAAAAGTGCACTCACCTCCACTGCTGACAGTATGCTGTCCTAACTACTAAATTTTCAGTTTCAAAACACTGGCCACAACTGGGACACCAAAACAGGCAAGCAGAATATTCAAATAACATTTTTTCTGGATACTGTTTATTTGGAAACAATTGTGCCTGAAATTGTCTAGCATTTCAAATATGTCTCTTATCTCAGACTGCTCATCATGGTTCTCATCAATGTCCATCTTCTCATCGGCATTTCCTAGTTGATTTATTGTCAGATCCTGAGGTTCTCCACATCTCTGAGCATGTTCCTGAAGCTATTTGTGAGAGACCCTCACCCCTTATTTTCAAAGAGACCAGAATTTCCTAGCAAAATGTTTTAAAATTAGAAACACAGACTAGCAGCACTTTCCTTCCCCCCTCCCACCTGGGAGATTCCAAGCACAAGGTCATTGAGCCCAGCCACCTGGTGACAAAGAAAAACAAAGAGAAAGCTGACTTACCAGGTTGGGAGGGAGCAGAAGACCTGGCACCCATGCCAAAAGCCACTTCCAAAAGCCTTTTTTGTAGATTGCATCTTTTAAAAACTAACCCCACAAAGGCATTTTCAACTTCTCTCTCTCTCTCTCTATCTTGTTGTTTTGGGGTAGTGAAGAGGAAGTTATAGGTCAGCCAGTAATTGATTGTACCTAATTGTACTTGCAATAAAAGAGTTAAACCTTGCAATTTGCAGTCCTGTCCTCTGGGGGTGGGGGGCATACTCAAGGCACAACAGTTTGCCCTTGACAAGTATTTGTCCACATTTACCACATGCACAGGTATTTTCGATGTGTTTGGCTAACTAATGAGATGACAGGTCCTCCTCAGTTATTGGGAGTCCACACAACTCACAACAGGTATTGTCAGCATTCTCTTGTCCTGGAATGCTATTAGTGGTGGTGGTGGGGGGTCTCATACCTTCTAAACCACTTCTCTCATCCACACTTATAGGATTTATGGTTTTCCTACCACTGTTTTTAATGCCAACATCTTCTTCAACATAGTATTGATGAAACACCTTGTAATGGTTGTTCTGTCTCTTTAAGAGACAAGCCACGCCCACTCCCTCCC
>LOEQ01007092.1:0-16526 GCA_001685075.1 Bramus lutescens | reverse complement strand
CGCGACATGGTGAGTGAGGGGCTGCTGTCCCTGGGCTGGGTGGAGCAGATGGTGTGAAGCAGGAGCCGATGTGGTGGTTCCTCTCCAGTTCTGAGTGGGAAATGCAGATTCTGCATGCTTTCCAGTTCAATGCGGTGCCTGCAACTCCCTGAATAGGGCAGGCCTCTGAATAACTTTACACTATGGGCTGAATCTGCTCAGAGCATTGGGAGCAGGGAGCTGTGTGGAGAAACCTCTTTCTAGGCAACATCAGAATGCTTTTAGTGCGTTCATGGACAGCAGGTTGCCAAACTCATGGAGGTCTAGTTTCTCTTCGGCACTGTGCGTTTCACCTTCATGTGTGAGATCCATTTACTGTTAATATTGTGGAGATTGTAAAAATCATCCATATGTGGGGTAGCCCTCTACTTCCACGCCGTGATGTAGAAGAGTAGAATTGCCAATATAAAAGATTTACCAATGCTTAGAAAATATTAAGTCTCAAAAAGTAGAATTTAAGGGAGGTAGAGCTGTCTTTGTATACTTGTCGGGCTTCATGAGGCAGGGTCTTGAGTATTTCCCAGTGTATTTTCCTGAGCCTAACTTACTTGAGTTGGCCTGAGGCTTAGTGTAACTTTCTGAGTCTAGCTAGATTTTGAAGACCTGTCTCTGACTGCCGAACCTAGACCAGCCTTTGCCCAGCTACCACTAACATGCCAAAGTGCTATTGGCCCTTGTTCCTTACTCCACCTTGGCACATCCCAGGCTTCTCTGCCCTCATCACAACCCTGTATAAGTCCCTGTTTGATACCAATAAAGGAGTTTCTGCTTTGACAGACACCCTATCAATGGGTGTGTTTTCCCTGGTGCCCAGGTGGGAGGGTGGCTGAGTTGTGACACCCATCATCCCTTTCAGCCCCACAGAGAGTCTGGCAGGTCAGGCTCTGCCCTTGCTCGTTCTGCCTGAGAACCAGGCAGATTGGTGCCCCTTGTCAGGAAGCTCTATTCTGCCTGGATCTGTTGCTGCCAGAGAATCAGGCATATGCTGACCAGGCCTGTTAGAGATTAGGATACTAAATGCACATTTATTCAACATGGTTTTTTGGAGATTTGCCTCCAAACCTTTACAGAGAAGTCTTCCCTGGTATACAACCTGGTACTGGGTCAATCTGCATACCAAAAAAAAAAAGTCCTATAACAAGAAGAATAACAGGGTCACAACCAACTTTAAGGCCTGGTGTGCCACTGAAGTTTCGTTTTCTTTTAGAGAAAAGCATAGTTCTGCCTGATGGGTAATATGACACCAGGTGACAGCTTTTTGAAAAATAAAACACTGTTGTGTTAAGGACTGGTCTGATCAACTAAGTCTTTTATTTTAGACTCTCCAGCAGGGAGAAGGGACATTCTTGGGAGAGAAAATAACAGCCTTGGGCCTAGGCTTTGCAAGCTTCCCTAGAGTCTGATGTATTGACATTTGAACAGAACTTCTTTGGTAATCACCTGGTGTCAGGGCCTTTGTGGAAGGGTTGCTATAGATCCTGAGAACCCCTCAGAGCTATGGTTGTCAATCCCAAGGCCTTTTTGGTTTTAGTAATGATCACATAAGACCCCGTGTTCCCCTTGTGTAGCATTGTTTGATTAGCTTCCCCTTGAATTTGTACTAAGTATGCGGGTTTCTGCTGACTTCATTGAAGTTTTTCTTTTCCTTCCATTTCCCCCCGGAAGTCAGATACAAGATTCTGGTCTTCAGAAACTTTCTTGGCATGGAATTTAGCATGTGGAAGAAACCCCCACCCCACCCTAGCTTTTAACCTTTTTTTTTTTTTTGGGTTTTTCGAGACAGGATTTCTCTGTAGCTTCAGAATGTGTCCTAGAACTAACTCTTGTAGACCATGATGGCTTCGAACTCCCAGAGATCTGCCTGCCTTGCCTCTAGAATGCTGGGATTAAAGGCCTGTGCCACCACTGCTCAGCTGCTTGTCACTTCTCTACCTTCTACTTGTCCTATCTTCCTCATCCCCAGGGACCTTCACCACAGGACCCTGCCACTGTTTCATGCCACTAGTGTACTTAAGAAAGTGTTCTGAGAATATCTTTGCTGTCTAACCCTGGGTGGCTAGACCTACAAATTGCCTATCTCTTTTGAATTGTTTAAGCTTCAGGCAGAGATGGATATGTACCATCAATAAAGAGATTTTTCTTTGTTAATTAACTTTATGTGAAGTGATTTCTCAATGGGAAGGCATATTATTTCTAGAACTGCTGTATTCCATTCTGTTGGAAAACTGTGTTTGAGACAAGCTCTCTTAGGTTGGCTGGGGTTGCCTTGATTCCAGTCTGTTGCACTCCAGAAAATGGCCGTGTTGTCCTCTATATTACACCTTCCATATTCTTAAACTGCATGACTGTACCATCTCAGTTTTAAAATAATCTGTTTGAGTCATTTAGTCAACTATCCAGTGCAGTCACAGGAAAATGATCCACATATGGAACATTGCTTCTGTCTTCTGACCAAAATAGGGGGAAGAATTTATTCTATACACTGCAGGGGAAACAGGGTAGGCAACCAGCTCCTGGAGTCAGCATTATGATAAAGGACTGGATTGTGGTCAGGGGAGTGTTTCTGTAATTTCCCAGCATGTTTTAATTCATATCATGTGAATGAACACAGATCAGTGTGGGCGTACAGTTTGGAAAGGTTATCTTGAGCCAATGAATACTGAAGGTGTAATTAAGCAGAGATCCTATGGAGATATTTCAATCCTGCTTGACAAAGGGGCAAAATGTTGTGACCCTTCCTAGGAAGGCTGTTATTTTTCTTGTTTAAGATGTGCACCTTAGAGAAAAGATGTGAGAACTCTTTGATATGCTCTAATCCCTAGTCTGGACCACATGGCTATAGAGTCTGTTTCAACATTTCAAAATTAATTTTGAGATTCTATCTTCATCATCTTCACATTCTCTTTCTTGCTTCCAAGCCTACCATGATGCCTCATTGTTTTCTAATTCATGACTTCATTTTCTTTAATAACAGTTAACTGTGACCTGTGTTTGTCAGCAGGATTTTTCATGTATGAGGCAATGGGTTCACTGAACTAGAGATTGAGTATGTAATGTGATGTTCACACAAAGAATCATGTTATTTGAATGAGGAACAGGATGTACTGACAAGAGTAGAAGACAAGGTCCTGTCTACTACACTGGAAGGTCAGAGCTAGAAGGACTGTGTTGCCTGAGTCATTTGATCTTGGCTAATCCAGTAGGGGAGCTGCTAGCATTCTGAGGCACATCTGGGAGGCTCTAACCCATGAGGAACTTTGGGAAGTCTGAGCAATCAGGATTACTGGTGATGCATAATTTTCAGGTACTTTCTGGGATTCCCTTCTGCTTTTGCTGTGGTGAGTTATAAGGAAGACAAGCTGTGCCTTGGTGCATTTGACGTGTTCGGAGCAGGTTTGCTGTGCTGTCATTTCTGCTGGGAATTGGATGGACCATGAGCCAGACTGATTATGTGGTGACTTGGACAGTGGCCCTTGTCCTCTGAGCCTCCCTGTATATGGATTTCCTGGGAAGTGGGAAATTCTGTAACCCAGGAATGGGAGGATATTATGCTTGTAGTAACTCTGTCCAGTGTGCACATATAAGCACTGCTTTTTGTGTGCAGAGGGGAGACAGATTGGAAAACTGAAGGTCGTGTTTCTAGAAGTTCTGAATATGGCATTCCACTCAGGCTTTTCTCATAAATGATAGAAGTAGTTTATAAACTGTTAGAAAGATGGTGATGGGATCGTCTTTCAGCAATACATGACTAGAATACTGTTAACTTTCTCTTTCCACTAGCCACTGTGGTGTGATTCAGTGAAGTTTAGTTTCAGAGGACAAAAGGAGTTTCTGATCTGCAGAGATATCTCAGGTGTGCATGGTGTAGGGCAGATAGATAGGTCAGAATTCAAATCATGTGGCAAGAAGTAGATTTTAAATTATTCTTCTATGTTGTTTTTGAATTGGGCATCAGTGTGGGCAGGAGGAACTGCATTTTTCTTAAACCACAAGGAGGTATACAGAGCTGCAGAACCTTAGCAAGGAATCACCTTCATTTGCAGAGAGATCTCTAGAGCATAGGGTTTCTGTCTTTGGAAGAAATATTAGTAGCTAGAGGGACTAAAACAATTTAAAGGTCACTTTGGGCTAATTTTATGAAAGTTGTGAAGTCTGTATTTATTTAATTTCTATGCTGATAGGATTCTAGATAGATCGGTAACATTGGCCATAATCATACTTTTCCTTGCTAAGTTTCCTTTGGTCTTCTGATTAAAAGTTGACAATATTTTCATATCTTTGTTATTGGCCTTTTCTCTACACCCCCTTTATTCTTTCATAAATATTGTATAAATTTTTAATTGTTGTATCTTTAGCATAAAGATAAGTATGGAAGTCATATTATATCAATCTCTGTTCTACTTTCTCATAATCCCATTGAGCATTCTGAGTGTTTCCACTTTGAATGTAGCTTTGTAATCAACTTCCCTTTTATCAACTGTTGAGTATTGTCATTTTATTGAATTCATTTTATGGTGCAAATTTATCATACACAACACCTTAATCTTACTGCATTATGTTTCCAAGGATCATTTATTCACTTCTTTACTTATTTATCCTTTCTTGTTCCTGTTGTTATTAATTTGTAAAAGACTTTTGGTTTATTGTACAGAAGGTATTATGGGTCTTGGTATGTGACCTAGACAATTCTTTTTAAGGATGACCTGAGTTTCATTATCTACACTCAAATTTGGAGGATTTTAACTTTTTACTATTCCAGATTCAGGGGATCTGAAATCTTTTTTGGTATGTCATATATGTGTGTGTGTATATATATATATATGGTGAATGACCATGGCTCCTGGAGCAGAGTGTGCCTTTCAGTCTTTCAGTTCCTGAAACACTGATGCATCCCCTCAGGTAGTGAAGCATTCATGCTAATTTGTGTTTCTGTGTATGATTACTTAGTAGTCAAAGAATCATAGAAGTTTCATAGGACAATTGATGTTAGATATTCATTTTGTGAACCCTGTATATCTTGCAAACTTCATTGTATCTTGACAACTAAAGAGTATTTATCCTGGAAATTGCCATTACCTTATGTTTCTGATAAAAACTAAAAAAATCTGAGAGCTCTCCATAAAACAGTCATAGCATCCTCTTGCTGTGATGACTCCAGCCCAAGCCTGAGTTCATTCCACAGGGCCCTATCAGTTGAATGGTAAGTAAGCACAGGTGCTTAGAAGACTTCATGAAAAATTTAGCTAGAGGTCATTTGTGTGATATTTTGGTCCCACATCCTTCCTATTTTCTCCATATCCCATGAAAGTGAGTAAGGCAGTATTATTTGATTTCTTAGACCAAATATTTCTTCTGTTGGATCGTTATTACTGATGGTACAGTCACATCAACAGTAAAAATGAAACAAGGAGAAAGAAATGAAATGTGTAGTTGGATGTTTCTCTCCCACCCACCAATTTCTCAATAACCACTCAGAGGCTTATATTAATTACAAGTATTTGGCCAATGGCTCAGATTATTACTGGCTAGCTCTGCCTCATGGTTCCTGGTTGGTTACCTTACATCGTGCTTCTCTGGTAGCTCTTAGTGTCTCCATTATTCTGATATCGTTCTCTCTGTATATCTGTTAGTTTTTCCACCTAGCTATATTTTGCATTGTCATATACAAAAATGAAGTAGGGGCGCGGGCCGTATCTAGCCGCCCGGCTAGCTTAACCCCACGAAATAACCACACAGGAATTGTATTAATTAAATTACTGCCTGGCCCATTATATCTAGCCTCTTCTTGGCCAACTCTCACACCTAGATTTAATCCATTTCCATTAATATGTATCATCACTTGACTGTGGCTTACCGGCATGAGTCTAACCAGCGTCCATCTCGGGCAGGAGAATCATGGCATCTGCCACACTGCCCTTCTTCCCAACATCCTTTTCAGTCTACTCCACCTTTCTAAATTCTGCCCTATCAAAAGGCCAAGGCAGTTTCTTTATTCAACCAATGAAAGCAATACAAATACAGAAGGACCTCCTACACCGCCAAAAGAGCTTTTATCATTAACCATACAAAGCAACACATATTCACAGAATACAGAATACCCCACATCAGAAAGTTTTCATTTTGTTGAGAAAAACAGCACTAGGTAGTTTCAGATGACAGTACAATACCAAAAAGGATTCAAGGATTATCAAGGATTTTAGCTCCATTAAAGGGAAGACCCTGGTTCTACATTTGAAGCCTTGGAAGGTGCTCAATCCACCTAAGTCCTAATTTTATGGAAGAGTACACAAAGTAATTCCTTGTCAGCAGCAACAACATCATACAGAAACAGCACCAAATTTGGTCTAGGCTTGGTAGTATTCATTATATTTTCGTGGGATAACGTATGTTGTACTGATTTTGGAAACAGGAAAGCTGTAAAATGTAAAGGTCATGGATTCTTCTTCTGTGGTCATTGCATCACTGTTGTACCCATCTGTGTTTGGCAGAGTCATAGCCCCAATGAAGAAATTGTGAGATTTCATTGCATGAAGCAATGGAGATGAAGCTGGGTTGCATTTGAGACCACAGAATATTGAAATACCCAAGCAATGAGACATCTGCCAAGGAGAGTTGCATATGGGGACTAGAACCTGCAAAAGAGTAAAATATATGAGAAGTTACAGAATGTTGTGAGATATGTTGATTAAACTTTGATTATAAAGCTTTCTTGGAGTGAGAAAGCAGAAATAGCTATTAGCTGACCAAAAAATATCATAGAGGTCCAATACTGTGAAAAGATAAGAAACATATAGTGTCAAGCTGGGGCTGTTAGAGAATATTGACCTTTTGTGGATGGAGGAATGGAAGAGATATGAGTCACCAGTGACTGATCCACTGCATCTCTAATCATTCAGATTCTTACCACTGATATTTAAATCCCTGTACTTTCTTGATAAAGATTCATTAGTTAACACTTCATCTGGCACTCTAAAAGACATGCTTAATAAACATCAAGTGGTAATTAAGTTCCCCAGAGATTGATTACACTGCAGCTTATTAACTTGAAATATTTCAAATGCTAATGAAAAAGAAACAACAGCTGCATGGAAAGTTAAAAGTTATACCTGTTCATTTTGATTTAGACAAAAGGGGAAATCTTGTGAAATATTGTTGGAAGATGTGTTACATTCAATTATACTGTGGAATATTTGTTTAGTGATGCAAGAATGTATTACATTCTTTTATGTTGCATTTATTTAACTCTGTGAAGCTGTGTTACTTTGCCTGCCTAAAACACCTGATTGGTCTAATAAAGATCTGAATGGCCAGTAGGTAAACAGGAGAAGGATATGTGAGGCTTTCAGGAAGAGAGAATAAGTAGAAGGTAAAAGTGAGAAGAACTGAGGAGGAAAGAAGAGGATAGGAGGACGTAAGGGAGCAGCAATACAGCTGCAAGGCCAGCCTTGATGTGAGAAGTAAAGAAAAATATTTGTAATAGAGAAAAATGAAAGATTGGAGGTGAAATATAGATGAGATAATTTAAGAAAAGCTGTATAGAAAGAAACCAAAAACCAAGTTCAGCCTGGGAATTCATAGGTAAGAATAAGTCTCTATTTGTTTCACTTGGGAGCTGGGTGCTGAGCCTCAAAAGAGAAAAGAATAAAAAAACAACTTCGGAATGGAGCATCCTTTGGACTTATGCCACAAAATAGTATAGCAGCTCCTTGGGATGTATTTATTCCCCGGTTTCTGAGGAACTGCCATTTTGATTTCCATAGTAGCTGTAAACGTTTGTAAAAGTTATATGCCATATAAGAACCAGAGTGATGTAACTGAAGTTTTGCTCCGCTCATGACAGTCTAAAATTTACGAATTTTTCAGTGACTTGAAATTTTTAGTCCTGCTCATATCCAAATACCCAAGTTGAAAGGCCCATAAACCCCTGCTACTCCAGATCCAGGGAATTTGACATCCTCTTCCCCTGTATGTCACCTGTATACACGTGAAAGGCATTCTTTCTCACACAAAAATGATATATAAAATGTGGGGATGGAATTGTTTTCAAAAGTTCTTGTGACTCATAAAGCAATAAGAGCAAAACATGTTGCTTTAGGTGTATAATGTAAATCATAAACTGTTTCCTTAAAACTCTGCTATCTTGCTTTAGGTTCGGAAAAGTTTTTATTTCCTCTCTCTGCTGCGGACTTATAGGTAATCATCTGTCACAGTAAACAAAGTGATGGCTAAATGATCTTAAGAAATATCATTTTATTTATTATAAGTGAATGATATTCTTTTAGTAATCAAAACTGTTTTGTACAAATTTAAAGAATCTGAAATCTTCCAGTGAGTCTCTCCAGTTTTGGTGGACAAGCTCTCCTTGTCCAATCCATTTTCTGTTATTAGTAAAAGTCACAGCTGTAGTGCACAGAATGAGTCCTGACTATTACTTTCTTCTGGTTACATTTTCATTAGAATCTTGTTATTGCGTAAGTGACCATATGTTTGTAGGTCTGTCTTTGTGTATTGTTTTACCAGTGGTTTTATCTATGTTGCTGATTTTATTAATTATCATTTAAATTTATTGTTGTTTCTCTAGAAAATGATGTATCTTCACCATTTTTTGTTCAGAAAGTTTACTATTATGATGTTATGTGTTCCTTGAGTGTTCTGTTGGCTTTGGATATTTCTTTGGAAAGACAGTTGTAGTTTTCTCTTCTTGATCTAGGAGGCTCACTTCTCCTCATTGCTTGCTATACCTGTGTTTTCCTGTTGCTGCCATCTTCATGTTTGTGTTTTTGTTGCCTAAATGATTGATATGGTTAGCATGCTTGCTTTTTTAAAAAATAAACTTCTCATATTTTATTGTCTGTCATAATTAGTTTCAGCTGTCACCATGATGTAGCCTAGAGTAATTTGAGGGAACATCACTTGAGGGTTTGTCCAGATCACGACTGCTAGTTCCTGTTTTGTAAAAACATGTGTTGATTTGGGATCCTCTTCCAGTGATGTTCTAATACCCTAAGGAAGTGGGTCTGAGAGGAACAAGAGAGCTAGCTGAATCTGAGACAGTAATTAAGCAAGAGAGAACGCCAGGAAACAATATAATGTTCCCTGGTGGTTTTTGCCTTAAATTTCTAGCTTTAGTTATTACCCTAAACTCCCAGTTGTGGGATGTTATCTGATAATATCAATCAAGTAAATCTCCTCAATAACTGAGATGCTTTTGGATAGAGAATTTATTCACACCAAGAAACAAGCAACCTAGGTCAAAATGTAGTTCACCATAGTCCATTAGTTCACTTAATCCATTCATTGGGCTGAGTTATCTATCCTGTTTGCACTTAGTTAGGAAAGTTTTTGACTATGAAGTTGTTTGAAAATATTTTATTGGTTTTAGAGCTAAGATTCTTCTTTAATTCCTATTTTTCTTACATTTTGACATTTCATACTGTTTCAGATTTCCTGGCTGTTATGTTTCAGGAAATTTTTAGATTTAATATTTTTCCTGATTAATAAATCCATTACTTCTATCATACCTTCAAAGCCTGAGATTCTCTGTTCCATGTCTTATATTATTATGGTGAAGCTTGCCACTCTAGGTTCTGTATGATAACCTAGATTTTCATTTCCAGAATTCCTTCAGTTTCCATTTTTAAAATTGTTTCTGTTTTCTAATTTTAGGTCTTGAATGCATTCATTCATTTCCATCAACTGCTTGGTTTTGGGGGTCTTTTGTTTTTGTGTTTTGTTTAGCTTTCTTTAAGGAAATTGATAATTTTTGAAAATATGTCATTATTTTTACCCTGCTTTCTTTAAGGGATTCATTCATTTCCTTTTTAAGGACATCTGTCTTCTTCATAAAACTCGTCATATTCTGGTAGTGACATATTGATCTGGTTGATCCTGATTTTGTGTTCTTATGCCGGAGTCCAGGTATCTGGGTTTGAGGTGGCTGTGGTTCTAAGTGTTCTGTTCTCAGTTTGTCTCTGTTAAGTCGTTGTTTTGTTCCTTAGTTTCTCTTGCTTTCTGATTTCTCTGTTCTGTGTGGCCTATAGTTGATCATGGGTTCTCAACCAAAATTGGTGCTTGGAAATTTTATAGAAGGTGTGACATTTATTTCAGGAGGGAGCAACTGTCCAAGTTTGGGGATATAAAAAAGGAAGAGGGGAAGGAGCTTGAAGATAGTAATGAGGGGACACTGGGAGAGTGGGAGAGGCCAATGGGTAGGTTGCCTAAATGGACTTCTGGAAGATGGTGTGTTTTTGATTTGACTGAATGGTCTCCATCCAGTTTTGAAGCTACAACACAGGGATGAGCCAGGAAGTCAGATTGGGGAAAGTGTTGAGGGGTGTTATTGAACAAATGGAGGAGTTACACAGACAAGCAGTCTACAAGGACTTTTCATGGCTGTCGTGTCCTCTCACCCAGCAGGAAGTCAGGTTGCCTACCTGTTCTTGCTGATGTGGCCTTCACTTGAACACGGGAAAGTCTTTGAATTTGGGAATGGAGACATGGCTTTTGGGATAGCAGCTGTGGTTGGTGGAGGATTTTGTGTCTGTGGGAACACAGGGAATGTGAAAGTTTCATGGTTCTGGTAGACTGTCTCCCTGTTCTTGTGGCTTCTGTAACATGCTTATGAGCAGGGGATGTTTGCCTGAGTTGGGAGCTGGAACACAATCGTATTCCTCTCTTTCTGAATGGGAATATACACTGTGCAATTATATGTTGGAAATCACTAATTTGTTTCTTGATTTTACAAAGTGTGAGAGTCAAGAGATTGCCTTGAGTGTCAGAAGGGACATTGGACATTTGCGCTCTTTGGGTTGATATAGATTGAGTCATTGAACTTAGACTAAATGCATCTTCCTTTGTACTTTTTTGTATTTATTCTTCTCTCATACAGTGCATCCTGACTGCAGCGTCCCCTTCTTGCACTGCTTCCTGTCTCCCACACCAGATCTCCATTCCCCTAGATCCACTGCTACCATTTTCCTTCAGAAAAAGTAGATGTTCCAGGGATATCAACCAAACACATCATTCCAAGGTGAAATAAGACCAGGCACACACTCTTATATCAAGGCTGTACAAGGCAATACAATAGGAAGAAAAAGGTACCAAGAGCAGGTAATAGAGTCACAGACATTATGACTCCTACAATTAGGACAACCACGAACACCGTAAACTATAAAACCATAGCAGCATGTGTGCAGAAGACCTGGCACATTGACTTGAAGACTCCATGATTGCCACTTACATTTCTCTGAGCCCTTACAAGCCTTGCTTAGTTGATTCGGTGGGCCCTGTTTTTCCTCAACCCCTCTGGATCCTACAGTCCTAACCCCTCTTTCTATGGAATTTCTATAGCTTAAGCTAATGTTTGGGTAGGGATCTCTGCAGGTTCATCTATGAGCTACTGAAAGAAGACTCTCTGATAAATATTGGGTTAAGTGCCAGTCTATGATTATAGCTGAAAATAGGTTGAACCATTCATTGATTTTTGTTGTTGTTGTTGTTTAGTTATATTTGTTTCTATCGAAGTTCTCTGAGTCAATCAAATTCTGATTCCTGGCCATTCAGGCAGTTTCAGACATTCACTTATTCTCACAGTTTGGGCTTCAAGTTAGACCAGTTATTGTTTAGCCACTATAGCAGTTCTGAGCCACCATTTCCCCTGCATATTTTGCAGTCAGGATATATGTGTGTCGAATGTTTTATGGCTGGCTTGGTGTCCCAGTCCTACTGGGAGCTTTATATAGTTACAGAAGTGGCTGGTTTAGTCTCTGCAATCTTGATCACTACCAGCCCTAACAATGGTTATAGGTTCTTTGACGTTTTCACTACACTAATTTCATATCCCCTGCTGAATGCTCTCCTATTCCCATCATCTCTCTCTGTCTTCTCNAGACCAGTTATTGTTTAGCCACTATAGCAGTTCTGAGCCACCATTTCCCCTGCATATTTTGCAGTCAGGATATATGTGTGTCGAATGTTTTATGGCTGGCTTGGTGTCCCAGTCCTACTGGGAGCTTTATATAGTTACAGAAGTGGCTGGTTTAGTCTCTGCAATCTTGATCACTACCAGCCCTAACAATGGTTATAGGTTCTTTGACGTTTTCACTACACTAATTTCATATCCCCTGCTGAATGCTCTCCTATTCCCATCATCTCTCTCTGTCTTCTCCCCCTCCATACCTTCATCACTCACCTGACTCTTCCTATTCCCATCCCCACTGGCTTCCAGCGCACCCACAAAGTCTATTGTAGTTTATCATCCCAAGGAGTTCCCTGCATTTCACCTAGAGCTGTTATTGTTGCTTAGCCTCTGTATATGTACCTTGTACTCAGATTAACTGTGATTACCATGATTGTACTTTACTTAACTGCTAATTTACACTTATGAGTATATAACATGTTTGTCTATGTGCTTCTCGGTTTCCTCACTTATGTTATAATAAACAACACTCAAAGAATAAGACAATGGCAAACCTTATAATCCAATTATAATTGTGTACACCTCTAAACAGAATTCTCAGTAGATGTATCTAAAGTGGATGAGAAACACTAGAAGAAATTTTCACCATCCTTAGCCATCATGGAACTACATTAAAACTACTGTGAGATTTCATCTTAATCCTGTCAGAATGGTTAAGTACATAACAACAATGAAAACTAATGCTGGCAAGGACATGGAACAAAGGGATCCATTGCTTTTGCAAGTACACAGTTGTACAGCCATTGTGGAAAACAATATTCAATCTTCAGAAAATTGAGACTCAGTCTATCTCCAGACCTACTTACACCACTCTTGTATATAATACCAAAAGATCCTTCCAGAAGGATTCCTTCTCAAGTATGTTCACAGTGACTTTATTCATAATAGCCAGAAAATGTATCTCTGAGAGANTACATTAAAACTACTGTGAGATTTCATCTTAATCCTGTCAGAATGGTTAAGTACATAACAACAATGAAAACTAATGCTGGCAAGGACATGGAACAAAGGGATCCATTGCTTTTGCAAGTACACAGTTGTACAGCCATTGTGGAAAACAATATTCAATCTTCAGAAAATTGAGACTCAGTCTATCTCCAGACCTACTTACACCACTCTTGTATATAATACCAAAAGATCCTTCCAGAAGGATTCCTTCTCAAGTATGTTCACAGTGACTTTATTCATAATAGCCAGAAAATGTATCTCTGAGAGATTGTGTTGATTGATAATTCATGTGGGCAGTTTTCTCCATTGAAGGTGGCATTATCCCTAAGAAAACGGGCCTGAACTAGAAATGGAAGCTATCTCCTCATGAGATGGTGACTAGGCAAGAGATAGAGCCAGGAAACAATCATTGCCCATGAGTTTAGCCTTTAATTGTTAGCTTGAGTTTCTATTTTAAGTTCCCAAAATGGTGGAATGTCTGACACAATCAGTCAAATTGACCTATTCATTGCCTGAGCTGCTTCTGGTTATCAGATT
This sequence comes from Bramus lutescens, assembly GCA_001685075.1. Classification (NCBI taxonomy): domain Eukaryota; kingdom Metazoa; phylum Chordata; class Mammalia; order Rodentia; family Cricetidae; genus Bramus; species Bramus lutescens. The sequence continues at coordinate 3,025 of LOEQ01007092.1, read as the reverse complement.
TAATCACAGCAGCAAAAACACAAGTTATACCAAAAAAAAAAGGATTTGTTTTTCCTATGCAGAACCCGGAATGTTTTCTTTTGTAAGTATGTCAAAGATATCATGACTTTAGGTGGCAAAAACCATAGAAAGTTGTACTTAGAAATTAATTGGCTGTTCATGGGAATGTTAAGAGTAATGACAGAAAGAGGAGATTGATAACATAGGATTTCAGTCTAAATATAGGCACCATAGAAAATCATACTTGAGGTCATTTATATGATATATTGAGCCCACAATCTTTCTTATTCTACCTATGCTCTGGAATAGTACAGCAGAATTAAAAATAATAGGCTATTTCCTTCAATGGAATATTGAATCTTCTGAATGGCTATTACTGATGCCTCATTCAGGTCAACAGTAAAAAGAAAGTAACAACTGGGGCAAAAATAAATGAAAATGAAAAGATAGTTTCATATCACAATAAATTGCTGAAACAGGTTATTTTCAAGGAGTTTATTACCACTATAGAAAAGGCTCTTGCTGTGGAATGGAAACTTTGCAAGGTGTCTTAAAGGTAAGACTCCATCCACCTAAACCTTCAGTTTATGCAAGGAGTAAGTAAAGTGTTTCCTATTCCCAGGAAGCAGATTCATGTAAACCTGCTGCACCTGTGATCCAAGGGTGTTAGTTTTTATGCCAATTATGAAGTCAAACTTCTGAATTTCTGTGAGTTTGATGCCAGCCTGGTCTACAACAGCTAGTTTCCAGGAAAGGCTCCAAAGTTACTGATGAACCCTGCCTCAAAAATCAAAACAACAACAACAAAATAGATGTTGAACTTTTCAGTATCTCCCATCATGTGTTGGTCCTGCAAACAAGAAAGAATAAAAATATAATGTAATGTGTTCTTAGTCTGTAATTACAATTCAACTTGTTGCCGGCATCTTTGTTTGGAATAATCAGAAACCTGGGGAGGAGACTGAGCGTCCATTCCATGAAACTGTGAGGATGAAGCTTGCTGTTGTAATTCTTTCTCTCTCTTCTTTATGTTTGTGGAAGCATGCCATGGAGCTTCCAAATAAATGACACACATGAAGTTTTATTCCTTATAAGTTCCCAGCCTTATTGTGGTTTGCTTCTAGCCAGTTTTTCTTAAATTATCCTATTGACATTTTGGTTTTGGGCCTTTATCTTTCTCTACTCTGAATACCTTTTTTTACTTCTTACTCTGTGGCTTGTTGTTTAGTTTACTAGCTGTCCCCTGGTGTCCTCTTCTTTTTTTACCTCTTGTTCCTTTTTTCTCCCGTATTTTTCCTTTCATTTGTTTTCTTTGCCTTCCAGACCCTCTTATCCTTCCTGCCGACCTAGTTGCTGTTCTATTTTTTATTAGGCCAACCAGNACATCAGAAAAAGTAAAACAAATCTTAAAATATTTCACAACCTTTCTCCCCTTTTTGTCTAAATCAAAATGAAATATTTTAACTTTAACTTACTAAAACTATGTACAATAAAAGCAGTTACCAAGTAAGAATTCCATTTACATTATTCAGTCCATTTGTATTTATCAATTTCAAAGAAAACACTCCATGATCCATCCCATTTTAGTGACTCCAAAGTTTGATACTTAGCCTACTTGCTATCATAGCTATGGGAAACTGAAACTCTAATTATTTAGTCTTTAACTCCATCCTAGACCCGAGATGGAATTAATATTCCCTAACAGAGACACTGAGCTACAGGAACATTCAACCAAAGTTCTTTTTCAGTATTAAACCATCCATTCTCAAAATACAGGAAGACTTTTCTCTGAAGTGGGGAATTTGAAGTACTATCCTTGTAATGGCAAAGCTCATCAGTCACTTTCCTCTGAAACCTGCAGAATGTGTGGCTGTCTCTTCTGTGAAGCAGAAATCCCAAAGCATTGTTCTGCCTTGTTTTGAAAATGTTCAGCAATCACTTTCCTGTTGGTCCTGCATGTAAAATCTGCACAGGACACTGTTGAGCAGCCCAAAGTAGTAGCAGGTTTTTTTTTTTTTCACCCAGTGATTAGGGTTGCCAGAATGAAAGCAACTCTAGTGGAGATTCTTCAATATCCATCATCGTTTAAGCAAGTAAGTACCATATTCTGTACATCTTTTAAGTGTTTAGAAACCATTTGTCTATCTAAATATATCTCGGTAGAACTCTGAAAAAATTCCTAACATTAATATATTTGATTGTTATAAATGTTTAACTACTAACCTGAGTTTCCTGATTATCCTAAATAGTTTATAATAGTTTTCAAAAACTTGCACTTTACCTTATACTTTTGAATGCTTCATAGATACCATACCTTAAATAAGAACAAAATATACATGCACTGTAACAAAAATAACTTAAATACTTATCAAAATACTGTATTCCCCTAAATGATAACAAGTATCTATGGCCCACCAAATAACCAAAAGCCTACCCTATTTCATCTGTTGGAAATGTGGGTGTCAAGTTCTCTAGATTTCTTCTTGCTAAATATGGGTGAAGACATCTTTAGGGTTCCCTGAGAAAATTTGAGATAATGTCCACGTACTTTGAAGAGCATCTATAATCCTTATTGATAGTCATCATTTGTCAAGATTTAGGAGGTTTACCTTGATTAAACCTGATCAATGTCATTCCTTAAATAATCCACAGAATTTAGTCTTCTGTGGAAACAAAGGCAAAACCTCTTCTCAAAAATATTTTTATTTCCATTTAACAGATACATTTGACTCATATTTTAAAATTAAGATAACTTGACAACAAAAGACCAAATAATCTAAAAATCGGGTACAGTACTAACCAGAAAACTCTGAGTAGATGAATTTCAAAGGACTGAGGAACACAAAAGAAATGCTCAGTCTGCTTCGCTATCAGAGAAATTCAACTTAAAACAGCTCTGACATTTGATCTACACCTGTCAAAATGGCCAAAAACACTGATGAAAGCTTATGCTGAAAAGGATATGGGATAAGGACAACACTCCTCCATTGGTGGTCTTGCAAACTTGTACAATTGCTTTGGAAAT
>LOEQ01007091.1:14561-25534 GCA_001685075.1 Bramus lutescens | reverse complement strand
GCCCCGATGCTGGCCCGGAGGAAGCCGGTCCTACCGGCGCTCACCATCAACCCCGCCATCGCCGAGGGCCCGTCCCCCACCAGCGAGGGCGCCTCCGAGTGAGTGGGCGTGGCCTCAGAGGGAAGGGGCGTGGTCAGAGGCCGGGGCTCTGGTCTGAGGGGAAGTGCAATGGACGGAGGGGAGAGGGGCGTGGCCTCCAGGGACCAGAACAAAGCCCGTGGGGGCGAGGCCTAAGGTGAGAACCTTGTGGCCTGTGAGCAAAGAGGGGCGGGGCCTACGATGGGTGGGCGTGGTCGTAAGCACCCGACTTAAGAAGAAAGGGTCCAGAGTAACCAAGGGGTCTAGGGATGTCAGTGGTCGAGGCACGGTGGAGATGGGGACTAGGGGCAGTGTCTAACAGGGTGGCTCTTCGCGTACACCTCTGCTGGGAAACTGAGGGGGCGGGTGAAAGGCGTGCGTGCTTGTGTTGGGGCAACGAAAGGGGGATGGAGAGAAGCATAAGAGGAGGCGGGGCAGTTGGAGACCCAAGAAGGGGGAAGGAATGTGACACCTGAAGGGTCCGGGAGAGCAAGGCTTTCCAGGTGTGTGTGGGGTGTGGTTAGAGTGTGACAGAGGAAAGGGCTGGCTAGCTCAGGCACGTGAGGTGAGTGGAGCCTGCAGTGCCTGGCTGAAGTCCCAGGAGACAGGAGGTCCTGGCTTGTAGGGGCCATGGTGACCTAGTGGGAAGTGGGCGGTGCCCTGAGAGGTAGGCAGGGGTAACTGACTCACTGTGGTTGGGTGGGATGAAGGGTCCAGAAAGAGGATCATCAAAGAAGGTTGGGTATAAGGGTTTCCTGGGGGAAGAAGGGGAAGGCTGGGTTTCCTGAGGTGAGAGGGGTGTGTTCTAGGAGGAGGTACCAGACCAGGGGATCCTCTGTAAGAAGAGCTGAGGTGAGGCCCCCCCTCTGTGGGAATATTGGTGTGATGGAAGGCCTCCACAGTACAGCAGAGTGGGGACCATGGCATTACCTGAGAAGTAGGATGGATGTCGAGGGACCCCACAGGGTCTTGGATGGCCTGGGGTGCTGGAGTTCTGGGAAAGGGTGTGGAGCTTTCTAGTCCTGAAGTCGTAGTAATGATGTGAGGGTACATGAGGTAGGGGGGAGAGCCTTGAGACCCGAGCCCGCAATGACATGGTGTGATGTCCTGGGGGTGCATTGTGCTAGCCAAAGCTAAGAGGAGTCCTGGGGGTGCTGAGGACTCCAAGGGCTGTGTGCAGCCTGAGGTCCTGAGGCTGACTGGTATATTACCATCCTAGGGGGCTCACTGTGTGTGAGAGAACAGGGTGGGGTGGTGGCTTATTTGAGGGTACCACTTCCCCATGGATGGAGACAAGTAGTGGGATCAGAGTTCTCAACTGTAAAAGCATAGCCCGTGAGGCTGAAGCAGGAAGACCGCTAGTTTAAGCCAACTTCAGGCGAGTTCAGAGGCAGTATGGGTAACTTTTAGACCCCATCCTAAAAGATAGAGTCCCTGCCTAGAATCCCCCAGTGAGGGACTGGCAGAGGTCATGCCTAGTGTGGGAGGCCTTAGGTTTTGATAGCATAATCACACACAAAATTAAATCACAGGAGTGGCTGCTGCCACCTTAGTCTCCTGCCTCTTAGCCTGGTTCTTTGCTGCAAAGTTATTTGAGATTCCCCCAGCAAAGACAAGGTCCTTGGCACTCCTGGCCTCTGACTCCTTCTGATGTGGTCTGGAGGCGTCCTGGGTTCTCTGGAGCAGCTTATCACGATGCCTCCATACCTGGGGATTCAGCCTCCATGTTTGGTAACCTGTGTCCCTTCCCTACACGGAGTGCAAGCATGGGTTTTGGGTACTTGGCTCACCCTCTGCTCCTGGGGCTCTGCAGGGCGAACCTGTTGGACCTGCAGAAGAAGCTGGAAGAGCTGGACCTGGATGAGCAACAGAGGAAACGGCTGGAGGCCTTCCTGACCCAGAAGGCCAAGGTTGGCGAACTCAAGGACGATGACTTCGAGAGGATCTCAGAGCTAGGTGCTGGTAATGGTGGCGTGGTCACTAAGGCCCAGCACAGGCCATCAGGCCTCATCATGGCCAGAAAGGTGAGGAGCTCAGGGTGGGCGCTCATGCGTTCTTCAGCTTCTTGTCAGTCTTGTGATGGTAGGGCAGGGTCTCACTGTGTATCCCTGGCTGTCTTAGAACTTGCTGTGTTGACCTGGAACTCACAGATTGCCTGCCCCTTCCACACTCTAGAGCTGAGTATTGGGGAGTGCTGGCCTAGCACGCTCCAGACCCCAGGTGTTGTAGCAGGACTTCCCATGCCACCCAGGCTCTTCCTCACCCAAGACAAAACCATTGCCAGGTTTGGACTGTGAACTACTGACCGCTAGAAAACGGCCTCATGTGGAGTTCGCATGTCTGTATGGTAGCCTTGGCCCAGTGGGACAACTGGAGAGATGACTCAGTGGTTAAGAAGGACCTGGGTTCAGTTCCCAGCACCCATATGGTGGCTCATGGCCATGGTTGCAGGGATTTGACACCCGCACGGTGCCACACGTGCAGTCAAGTACCAGTGCACATGAGACAATAACAAGCAAGAGTACAATGTCCTCCTCATCTGCGTGTGGCATGCCGGTCCAACCTGGCTACATAAGACCCTGCACGAAATTAAGCCGTCCAGCACTCTGGTCTGCAGAGGAGCAGTGCTGGAGCCTGCACATGCACACAGCAGGAGCGCTGGTCCCTCTGAAGCAGTGCTGGGGTTAACCCCAGGCCTCCATACACCAGACAGACTGACTGCGGAGAATGAGCAAGTGCCTGTGATACAGGGTTGGCCTCCCTGTTGGAGCCTCAGAGGAACCCTGAAGGCCACTTTGGAGCAGTGTCCTTGCTTCCCACCTCCTGCTGATTGGATGAGGTCCACCCCGTCACCTTTTGGTTGCCTGCTTTTCTTTGTTTTGAAAGCACACAGCCTCTGTCTCACAGAGCACCATTCTAGCCGCAAGGAGGCTGGTTCGGGAGCATGCTGGGCCCCAGGGCTTTGGCTGCAGGATTCCAGCCAGCTGAAGAGGAACCCCTGCCTGGCTGCTGGGTCCTCTCCCTTAGTGCTAGGAGGTATTGAAAGGTGAGATAAGGATACAGCCAGTGGTGAGTTGCTGGGGAAACGACATTCCTAGTGTTAGTGTTTCTGAAGCCTTGAGCCGGCTGTTGAACCAAGGCCATCGCATCTTCCCTGCCTGGGGTCTCTTGACCAGTCTGCACTGCTGCACCCTGCAATCTCCTCCTGCTTCACATAGAACTGCTGTGGCTCTCAGAGGGCAGCAGGGGACCCTGAAGAGGTGGCCCAAGTCCTTGTGGGGACCCAGGAGCTCCCTGACATCTGGATGCAGGTCATCTCAGTCTGGAGCCACTTTGAGAGTTGGCCACACTGCCCCTTGGCCAACATAACCTTCTCTGCCACATGTGATTATCTGCCATGATGGACCATACAGAAGACCCAACATGTCTGCACTCTCCACTTTGGCTTTCTGTGACTAGTCCCACCTCCAGTGACATCCTTGACCTACAGTCCCAGTCCCCTTGTGACTTGGGCCAGGCAGGGTCAGCGGAATTCAAGTGGCACTGTAACACACTTGGGCTGGAAACGGCTTCTCCATGACAAGTGACTTTTCTGCCCAAAGCTTGTGTAACGCAGAGGCCACATCTCAATGCCAGCTGCTCCCTGACAAGGGCAGATGTGCAGAGCTGGTGTGTGTTGTGTGTGTGTGTGTGTGTGTGTCTGTGATTACTGGAAGCTGATGTCAGGCCCATGGCACAATGAGAGGGAGCCTGGGACTGCATTAGGATTCCATGTCTTGTAAACATCCATGTTCCATGGTCCAGGCTCTACACTGGCTGTCAAGACATTTGTCCAAGGCGGGGCCTCCTGAATCTATTGCACTGTAGACTCCGCCCATCTTGCAGACTCTGCTTCTAGTCTTTCATCTCCCTAGTGGAGGAGGATGGCCCTACCTAAGAGCTGGCCCCACTGCCAGCAGGGGACACACAGAGACCCACAGTCAGGCTCATACCAGAGGCAGTTCAGGTGTTTCCACACAGATCCAGGTCCCCTGGGAAGCTTCCGGGGCAGCAGTGATCTGCGTGCTTAGGACTGTGTTCAAGCTGCACAACAAGATGGTATCCTTACCTCTTAATCATCACTGTCATTGCTGAGCAACCCCTCAGTGCCGTGAAGCAGCCCCAGTCCTGGCTCATCTACTTGGCAGCAGCTGCCATTGGGAGCTGGACATCAGTGGACGAGACGGTGGTAACACCTGCAACTGCTTCTCCTCAGTCAGGGCTGGTGTTCCTGTGGGAACTCACTGTACCGCCCTTGCTCCTGTCAGTGCACCTCTGATGTCCCACAGGCATCAGATTAATCGTGTCCAAGATGCTCTGACAACTGAGAGCCTCCCTCATCTGTGGCCGTGCCCGACTCGGAAGGTCTTCTGCACTCCGGGTCTCTGCTCTGCATTCACTTCTAGCTCTCACGAGGTTCTCAGAGCGGACCTGGACCCCCACAGGTCCTGGTCATGTGAGTACCAGGAGATGCAGGCCCACCACACAAGCCCGTGCCCAAACACTGGGAGTTCCTAGGACTGAGGCAGACGGCTTGGGCTTACCATGGTTGTGGGGTGAGCCAAGTTGGTGAAGCATGGGAGGCAGAGCCAGCTTGGGCTACTCTTCTAGGCCTGCTTAAGCATTTGGGGTTCTGAAATGTTTGTGGTTCTCATATGAGGGCTGCTCATCCTTTGTGTGTAGAATACTGTTTCCATGTGTTGTGCCTGCTTCTGTAGTGGTGTGGCTTAGTGTGGTTTTGAGGAAAGATCTTTCTTTGTTTTGTTCTTTTGAGACAGGATCTTGCTATGTAGCTGTGGTTGGTTATTTTAAAACTTGCTCTGTAGACCAGGCTGGCCTCAAACTCAGAGATCCACCTGCCTCTGCCTCCCGAGTGCTGGAATTGAAGGGGTGCACCACCATGCCCGGCATGGTTTTAACTTTTCAAAAGATAATAAACATAGAAAAGTGTGTCTGTGGGTGACCAGAGGCAAGAAGAGGGCACTGGCTCCTCTGCGGTCCTCTGCAGGTAGAGTTCCATGTGGTTGTGCCAGAAGCACCTCAGGACCCATGCAAGAGCAAGAAGTACTCTTAACCACTGAGCCGTCTCTGCAGCCTGGTTTGTGTTGTGAACCCCAGAGTGACTGTCTTGTTGACTTCTGATGAAATGGGGCTGTGGGACAGCAAGCTCTGCCCAAGTGGCCATTTGGAGCAAGTCCCCAGATGCAGGTGACCGTGAATCAGACCCTTTTCGGTGTGTGAGTGTGTGCTGGGATATTCTCACTGTGTGACCCTGGGGAGGAGGGAACATCACGAAGCATTCCTTTGGCCTGCTGGGATGGATGGTGGGGTGGTGCTGGGCACCCTTGTTGGGGTCAGCCTTAGTTACAGATCTTTGTAGGACCTACAGGGACCACAAGGCCACAGGGGTACTTCCTAGGCATCTCCGTTATGGCCATGGCCAGAGTCACCCTCACCCGTCCTAAGCTCAGCTGGCTCCCTCATGCTCCATTGCCCTCCCCTAGGTGTCTCTTTGTCCCCTGTGAAAAGACGTCCCCAGTTTGCCCCACCACCCTTCCTGCTCACTAGCCATGCTAGTGACACCTGATTGCGGTTTCTGTGCTGGTCCGCAGCGGGCATTTCCACCTCAGCCCATCTCTCCCCAACCTCTGACCCCTGCCTTGCCCATGCAGAGACTTCCTTTGTCTCTGGGCCACCCATGTGCCCGTGGCCTTCTGTGGAGCAGTGGAGTGCCTCGTTTTGTTTTTCTTGGTGCTGGGTATGAACCAAGGCCTGCCCCAAGGACCCTGCGACCCCCTGTGGACCTTGTAGGCTCCATGTGTGCTTCCTGAATAGCCACACCAGCTTCTGGTAGTGACACCTGGCCTCCCCTGGCAGATTTAGAGACTTGGGTATCTCCTGTGTGGCTGATGTGCCTGGCCGTGGCTGCTCACCCTGGGCGCCAGGGTCCAGGCCTGTGCACTCTGGCTGCTCTCTCACAGTGCTCTGGACTCCTGGGAGGGCGGGAGGGTGAGTGGACCTGGCCTCTGAGCAGAGCTTGCTTTGCTCTGGAAATGGCAGGCCTATAGGAAGATAGGGTGCTGCTATTGCCTGGTGCATGGGGTAGCTTGGTTGACATGTGGTTCACATGAGCATGGTGCATTTTCCCCCACAAGAATACAACAGTGACTTACCCCCTTTTGTTTTTTTTTTGGTTTTGTTTGTTTGTTGGATTTGTTGGTTTTTGGTTTTCCTGAGACCTGGTTTCTCTGTGTAACAATCCTGTCTGTCCTGGAACTCACTCTGTAGCCCAGGATGGCCTCAAACTCATAGTGATCCTCCTGCCTCTGCCTCCCAAGTGCTGGGATTAAAGGCGTGCATCATGACCGCCTAACTCTTTCCCTTTATTTATTTGTTTGTTTGTATGTCTGCATGCCAGAAGAGGGCACCAGGTCTCATTACGGATAGTTGTGAGCCACCACGTGGTTGCTGGGAATTGAACTCAGGTCCTCTGGAAGAACAGCCAGTGCTCCTAACCACTGTCCAGCCCTACTTTCCCTTTTTTAAATCTTCATTCTAAGCCAATTTTACTGAAAACCGCCTATTTTAGACATTTCATGTGGAGGCCATGTCATGGAGGCCCCACCAAATTGAGTGTCAGCTGCCCTATACTCATGGTGAATAATGTCCCAGTGTGTGAACAAGCATGCTGTGTGCCCGTCATCCTTCTGGGGACCTAGTCTTACCCACTTACTGAGAGGCCATGTAGGTGATGTCCTCCCTCTCACAGGCACATGCCCGGGATTGGGCCTGTGGGGGCCAGAACACCCTCTCTCCTCTGAGCAGCCGCCCTTCCTTGCAGCTGATCCACCTGGAGATCAAGCCAGCCGTCCGCAACCAGATCATCCGGGAGCTGCAGGTGCTGCACGAGTGCAACTCTCCCTACATCGTGGGCTTCTACGGGGCCTTCTACAGTGACGGCGAGATCAGCATCTGCATGGAGCACATGGTGAGGCTCTGTCTGCACTGCCAGGCAGTGTGTGTGCTGTGTCATTCCTGGTCTTGGGACCCCGGGCAGTCTGTAGGGTGTGGTCCCCACACTAAGCATGTGGGAAGTGGGTTCCTGCTCCAGTAGGTGTTTGTACTCTCTGGGCTGCTGAGAACACACCTAGGTGCGTGGGCCCTCAGCTTCAGATGGGAGCTACGCACCTCACTCTCTAGACTGTTTAGTCTGGGTCTTCAGGCTTGGGCAGGATGGAGGGTTGGGGCCAGTGAGAATCTCGCCCAGTCCCTGCTGAGCCAGGCACTGGACCTCTGAGATTCCATTGCAAGGATTGGTCGCTGCTGTGCCCCTGGGGTCAGGTAGCAGTAGGCTGTCCTCACTTGGAATTAGGGGTGCACGTGCATGTACCCTGAGAACCTGTCACTCACAGGAGCGTGCAGCTGTGGCCTCTGATGCAGCTCTGTAGCTCCCATGTTATGGTGGCTCATATTTGCAAGACCTTGGGAAGGGCAAGACACCCAGCCCTAACTGTGTCCATGTACTGAGGCCTGGCCCTGGGCTGACATCTTGTGTACACAGAGAGCTTGTCCAGCCCCAGCTTGAGAGAAGGCTCCTGTGGGGCAGAGCTGCTCACCCCACACCTACCTAGACACCAAGGAGAAGGGAAAGGAGAAGCTGGGTCCTGCTGTGCCCATCCATGACCACTTCCTACGAGGGCCACCTCTCAGAGGCCCTGCCCCCTCACTGCAGACCCAGCTGATACTGCAGACAAGAAGCTGTGCGTGTCATTAGTGTAGCACGCCTGCTCGAAGCCTGCTGCAGAGTTGAAACTGTCCTTGCAGTGTGCGGGGCAGCTGCAGAGGGACGGAAGGCACTGGAGGAACCCCATGTCAGAGAAAGCTAAGGTTCCAGGACTCGGCCCTCAGCCTGGCTTATCTGTGTTTGAGTCCTTCATGGGAAAATGTGATGCTCTCTGTGATGTAGTTGGCATTTTCCTTGGGCAGTCAGTCAGCTCCTAAATAAAGACACAGAGACTTACTAGTTATGAATGCTCAGCCTTAGCTTAGGCTTGTTCCAGTAATTCTTTTAACTCAATTTAACCTGTTTCTTTCATCTTTGATTTGCATTGGGGCTTTTTACCTTTCTTTTTTTCTATATGTGCTACTCTGTGGCTGGCTGAGTGGCCCCTGGTGGTCCCCCCTCCCCCAAACCTAAATTCCTCCTCCTATTCACTCTATCTGCCTGGGAGTCCCTCCTATATCTTCTCCCTTGCTATTGGCCATTCAGCTTTTTATTAGACCAGTCAGGTGCCTTAGGCAGGCAAGGTAAAACAGCAACATGTCTTTCCATAATTAAACAAATGCAGCATAAACACATGTAACACATGCTTGCTTTGTTAGTAGATATTCTGCAACACTCTGATAGTGGCAGTCTGTAGAGCACTGGGCACGTGCAGGGACCAGCAGGCGGCATCTGCAGTTCCCTGTCTTACTCTGGGACACTATGACCAGGCTGTGATCGTCTGAACTCACTCCCAGGGACTTTGAGCCATGCCTGGGGATGTGTGTAACTGTCATGCTAGGGGAGCTCAGGTGTCGAGTCAGGGACAGGTCAGTCAGGCCTCAACAACACCCTGCAGGGACCAGGATGGGCTAGCAGAAGCCTTAATCCTTGCTGCCCTCAGTAGGCAGCAGCCTGTTCTTTCTGGTGTCCAGCCAGCGTCACATCCAATGTCCCAGTTCATAGGGACAGAGCGTAGGGCTCCAGTGACCCAATACCCAGGTGCACAGGTCTGTCTACCTGTCGTTCAGCAGCTTCAGAGACAGCCAGGTCTTCTGTACCTGCCTTGTGTGTCCCTCTGAGCACTGGGGAGGCAGGGGACAGGGGAATACACACAGGGCTCGGGAGCACATGAAGGGGCCCTGTTTTAACCTCATTTTCTGATGTCCTGTTTTCCTGTGTCAGTTTGGAAATGCACGCAGGTGTGACAACCTGGCAGTGACTGCCCAGTGTCCTGGCCCAGCTAGAGTCAGGGCAAGATTTCCTCATCTCTTGAGTAGAATCAGGGCCATGTTCTGGGTATGAGAATTAGCCAGGGCAAATGACTGTGAGCCAGGCCTGTCCCATCCTGCCCAAGGAGCTCCAGTATGCCACCACTTTCCCTCACTGTCCTGATGTGAGGAGCTGGCTCCTGACAGAGGTGTGGTCTGTCACCATCAGTCAGGTTCAGTGTTCTGCAGCCTCCCATATCATATGCCTGCTTGAGCACCTGTGGTGAGTGCAGGCAGCTGGTGGCTGGGTTTCTTGACAAGGCCGGCTCCTCAGCTGCTGTCTCTGCATGCAGGATGGAGGCTCGCTGGATCAGGTTCTGAAGGAGGCCAAGTGGATTCCTGAGGACATCTTGGGGAAGGTCAGCATTGCGGTGAGTTCGCCAGCTGCTGTTGCTCCGACAGCAGCCTCTCCCTAGGAGACTAAGACTAAGCAGGTCATGTTCTAATACACTTGGGGTCCTCTGCTCTCCGTGATTACACCGAGCTGAGTATGCTGGTGTACACCCACCTAGCGATCAAAAGCCAGGGGCAGCCTGATCTATGTAGCGAGTTCCAGGTCAGCTAGGGTTACAGAAAAAATTCCAGGCCTGGTACCACACACCTGTCATTTCAACAGTTGAAGGGCCAAGGCAGGAGGATTGCAGTGAGTTTGAGGCTACCCTCCACCCTGGACTTTCAAATACAGACAGTGACCATGTGCTTGCCACAGATGGCTGAGGGGTTTGGGGCCTTAATGTGTCACCCACCTGCCGTGGCTGGGGAGGTTCATCACAGCCCAGAGCTGGTGCCATTGGCACAGAAGCTACCCAGGTCTGACCCAGCTGGTGGGCCACCATGCTGTCTTCTCTGCAGGTGCTCCGGGGCCTGGCATACCTGCGCGAGAAGCACCAGATCATGCACAGAGGTGAGTGGGTCCAGGCTTGTGTGGGCAAGACCTGGGCACAGAGGTGAGTGGGTCCAGGCTTGTGTGGGCAAGCCCGGGCACAGCCTCACCCCGGCACTCTGTCTAGATGTGAAGCCCTCCAACATCCTGGTGAACTCTCGAGGCGAGATCAAGTTGTGCGACTTCGGGGTGAGCGGCCAGCTGATTGACTCCATGGCCAACTCATTTGTGGGGACGCGCTCCTACATGTCTGTGAGTGTCCTGGCCCCCTCTGCACATCCTCAGCGGGGTCCATATGTGGTTGTGTGCATGGCCCCCATCTGGTTATGCCAACCCCAGCTCTGTCCCTGTCTCCTCCGACAGCCAGANCAGCCAGAGCGGCTGCAGGGCACGCATTACTCTGTGCAGTCAGACATCTGGAGCATGGGACTGTCGCTGGTGGAGCTGGCCATCGGAAGGTACCCCATTCCCCCACCTGATGCCAAGGAATTAGAGGCCAGCTTTGGCCGGCCTGTGGTCGATGGCGCAGATGGAGAGCCCCATAGTGTCTCACCGCGGCCCAGGCCACCTGGACGCCCCATCAGCGGTATGGGACAGGGCAGCTAGCTGGGGCGGGATGGGTAGGGGACCAGCTGCTGCTCTGCTGTCCCTTGGGCAGGCTGTAGTCACAGTCCTCAGACTCCTGGGCTTCCTGGGGACAGAGCTGCAGGCAGCGAGTGCCTCACCAGCTGCCCAGGGCAGCCACACCTGTTGTTGCCAGCTGAAAGGCCCGGAAACTCCACTCTGGGTCAGGCCTTGGCCAGCTGCTAGGTTTCCCAGCATTTCCGCATGAAAATGTGTAAATGGGGGCTGGGGTGCAAAGGGACCCAGACATTGCCTGCAGCCTGCCCCTCAACCCGGTGACATCCCGGTGCTGGGGCCTCCACTGGCACAGGAAGGG
>LOEQ01007089.1:86611-100027 GCA_001685075.1 Bramus lutescens | reverse complement strand
AGAGAGAGAGAGAGAGAGAGAGAGAGAGAAAGAGAGAGAGAGAGAGAGATTGGTAGGTTGGTTCTGTGATCATGTGAGTTATCAGGTCTGACGGGTTCTGACTGTGAGGCCTCCCTGTGAGCTCCAGGAAGTCAACACTGCCAGGCAGTGAAACTCTCAGTGATCAGCCTTCCCTTTGGAGAATGCCAGTCTCAAGTGATGAGCCTTTCCCTAGAATACGGGGTTTCCATTGGAAGACCACACCGCTTCTGCTTTGCCATGGTTGGCTTGGGCTCTCTGGTCACTCCTGACTTCTGTCTGTCTTCCCACTGAAGAACTGCAGCTGAGAAGATCCAGATCATGGTAGAAGAGCATATGTCATCAGCCTCTTCTCAGGCATCCGATGCAGAGGGGGCAGACACACTCTCTTCCCTCGGGTCGGAAAGACACACCTAGCCAGTAAAGCCTGATTTTTTTTTTTAATCTGATCCAGCGAAGACCCTTCCTCTCAGGATGCGTTCTGCAAGCCAGGAATTCTCAGAGTGTTGCTGCCTGTGAGGTGCTCTGAGGAATCTGAGCATGAACACCGTGCTCAGAATGAGGATCCACTCCCAAGGCATTGTTTGCATGGAGAGGTGCAAAATTAACAGAAAACTGGACACATCTTCAAAGTCCACAGTCGAGAGCAAAGAAACACAAACCAAGGGAGAGAGCCACTGGGGAGAGAACTCTTCCGCTGTTCACTCGGTGAGTACACGTCTGAATTTCCTCTTTTTAGCATTGTTTATGGGAGGGGTGCTGGGTACACGTGTGTGGAGTCTGTGTGTGGAGGTGAGAGTCAGTTCTCTCCTTCCACTGTGGGAGTTCCAGAGACGGAGCTCGAGTCCAGGCTTGGTGGCAAGTGCCTTCACCTGCTGAGCTGTCTCACTGGCCCCTGGGTTTACCTTTAACTTCTTAGTGTTAAAGTGGCTTCCTCCTGCTGCATACATTAATATGTTTATCTCTGAAAGTGGACGTGTAACTAGAAATAAGTGCTTAGTAACTGGCTGTAGACAAAAGAATGCTTGCCTAGGATTTGATCTCCATCACTGCCATTTGGCATTTTACTTTGCCTGCATTTTAAAGGCCCTGTAGCATGCGATTTCATTTACATTGCTCTATCCCAGACTTTAATTTGGTGTGAAATCCAGTAGATTTTCTTAGCATCTGTGCCAACACTTTTCTTTGCCGATCGCAATGCGCAGTGCGCATGTTGCTTGTAACCCTTCTAACTCCTTGTTCCAACCCAAAGACTAATGGATCCCTAGGCAGCATTTTGATATCAAGTATAAATTTTACAAAGTTTTGTGAAAAAAAAAAACCCTAAACTTGATGAAAGTGGCA
The DNA here is from genome assembly GCA_001685075.1 of Bramus lutescens. Classification (NCBI taxonomy): domain Eukaryota; kingdom Metazoa; phylum Chordata; class Mammalia; order Rodentia; family Cricetidae; genus Bramus; species Bramus lutescens. The sequence continues at coordinate 98,665 of LOEQ01007089.1, read as the reverse complement.
CATCCTCTGCCATTTTTAATGGACTATGCAGTATTTTAAAAATCCTTCAATGAGATCTGCTTTCTATACCAGTAGATGCTAAAACTTGCATGCTCTCTTCCTTGCTTTGATTCTAACCATAGTTATTTAATATTTTAATTTAAAACCCTCCCACTGAGGTGTGGTTGACATGTAAAAAGCCATGCAAATGAGTCTGAAGAGTTTGGAGTGAAGGCTTGTGCACACATCTGGTCATCAAGATCACAGACATATTCATCACCCCTCAGAGACCGCCCCCTTGTTGTTAGCTTTAGTCTTTTATCTTTTACCACCGATTCATGTCTTGGAGTTGCTCTTGTCTGTGTCACTACGCTGGTCCAATGACCTAGCATGCACAGATCATTACTTTCTCAGTTGCTAGCAGTGGGAGCCAATGGTTTACTGTGTAATCGCTTCTGAATTAACATGTCATTTTCAAATATGATCACGAGCCATACACAGTGCTTGCTTGCCTCTTGGATAGGAGCTTAGCTCCAAAGATGGCTGGAGATTTGAAAATAGCAGAGTCAGATGCCTCTAGAAGAGTCAGCTCACCAACCTATCACACACACCTTCTTGTCGACTGAGCACCTTGTAACAGCCTAAGTTGTGAACGCTCTGTAGTCACTGCAATGACATGGAGCAGAGCAAGTCTCAGTCAGGCCTGGCATTGGAGGAAGTAGGCTGTTTCTTGGCTCCCATACAGAACCCACATAAATACCTGGCTCTCACCCGTGCTCTAACTTTTCTTTCACCTTCACGTTCCCTTCACATCGTCTCCTTTCCAGCGCTAAGCAGAATTCCATCCTGAACACACACTCACTCTGGATACACTGTGGCTCTTGGTACACAGCTACAGTCAGCCGGAAACCATCCTGGCTGCTGGTGCACTCCTCAGCCTAGGAACCTGAGTGTTTATTGCTGCCATGGTTATGACTTGGAATCTGCACAGCTGACAGTGAAGAATACCACTGAGGGGCTTTTCCAAGCCCCTCTCCCACCTTGCTTCAGCTGACCACTGGACGTTCCATTCCGTGTGTAAAGTCCTGGGGTTTTGTTTCAGCTCTCCAGTTTTTTAAGCATCTTTTCAAACATCTAAGTCTTGGCTCCCTTGGTGAAATCAGGCCTCCTCCTCTTTTCCTTTGAAAACTGCTCTCAAGAAATATTCTAGGAATAACCTCGGGCCATTCAGTCATACCAGCAACTCTGTTCTTTACAGATACTTCCTCTATGTTATGAATGCTCTACTTCCCCATAGCCAGGGATGCACAGTGCGTGCTTGTTTTCTGAATACTATTGCATTTATTCTTCTCTTTTTACACATACACACACACCCTTGCACAACAAACACATTCATACACACATCTGTGCACATACACACATTCACACATACACACCTGAATACACACACATGCACACACATCTACATATCCATGCACACACATCCATGAACACACACACACACACACACACACACAGAATAACTTTTGTTTTTGTTTTTGTTTTTGTTTTTTTTTTTTTAGCTAGAATTGTCTTCTCTGCTCAGTAATGAACTCCAGAGCTGAGATAACAGAATCTGCCATGTCTCTAATTTCCCAGGGTACCACATTATCATCCTTAGGCATCTAAATATCTTAAGATGGAGGTAATTCTGGGTTTTCTATCTGGGAAGTAAAAGTCAGTGATCTTTGTTTTCCAGGCTCTTTCTGCAGTAGATTGGGTGAAACTGCACATATCTAGAGATGCTCTGAGCCAACTGAACAGTCAAGAATTTGTAATGTGACCTCGCTACATTTTGGAGAGACACATTCATCGTTTTAGGAAACAGCTCCAGTCAGCCGTGCTTACCCTCCTGATGGAAAGGAGAATAATCAGAACGTAGTTGCATTGGAGCCACCATCCCATGTGGGAATGCGTCAGAGGTCCCACGGCTGGTGTCTACTTCCTCTCTATATAATTCTACGGAGAACAAACCTTTAAAAAAGCCATTTTAATGTCTCTGGAGCTGAGGCCCTAATTCCCTGGAGACCGAGTGCATTTATTTATTTTTTTTAATGAGGTACTGAAAAGACTCAGACACACAACATGTCAATGACTGGAAGCCACTTTTATATGAAGATCAAACTTTTGACAGGGGCTCTGGCTTGGGTTATAGGACCCAGTTTTACAGAGTTCCAGGTGGTCTCGTACCGCAGAGTCGGGTGGTCATCAGTTCTGATGATATGTGGGTGTACAGTCATCATACAGAGAAGATACATTTACTTGGAGAGAAGATGGTGGTAACTCTGAAATAAATTGATTTTATTTGGTTCTAGAAATGTATTCAATTACTTGGTGGGATGTTCACTTATGCCAGAGGCCTGCGTTGGTCGTGACAAGAATCTAAGTTAGCACCTATGACCTTCTGCAAGGGATCGGCCATCTCAGCAGCTCTGGGCATTGCCATGGATACAGGAATCCACAAAGAGAGTTCTGCTTCTCTCTGTTCATGTTTGTCCTGGGATAGTAAAAAAATGCACATTTTTGCTTATTTTTTTTAAAAAAAACCTGGAGACATAATGAAAATGGAATGGAAATGATCAGAGAGTAAAATCACACTGTGCTCCTAAAAGCTAAATTCACAGAGGAAAAAGATGGTGGTCAGGAACCAGCGGCGGCAAGATAAACCCAAACTTCAGTCACCATGAACTTGAAAAAAAATGTGAATTTACTCAGAAGTTATTCTGTCTTGGATATAGGCATGTTGATGTTGACCTAGCCTGTAGATAACGTGTGTGTGTGTGTGTGTGTGTGTGTGTGTAAAAGTATGCTTGGAATTTTGGAATTTTTTTCACAGGATGACCATCCCCCCCGAAGGGTGGATGATCTGGAACTGGCCTTATTAACATTCCCTGTAAGCACAAGTTGCCACCCTAAGGGGATGTTCAAGGGTGCTGGAGCCTGCCTTGTGCAGCTGAGGGTAGTTGTGAGTGTCCTGCTGCTGTGTCCAGAAGATGCTGGGAAGGCGGCAGCAGAGTGCCCCTGCCCTCCACCATAGAAGCTCCCTTTGGCACTGTCTTGCTCACCGTGTTATAGACTGAAACACTGCTGTGTAAGTTAGGTCTAATGGCTAAAAAAAAAATGCCAAATTGATGCAATGGTTTCCTGGGGATGGGAGCTTATATACTTGTTCGGTTTCCTGGGGATGGGAGCTTATTATATACTTGTTCCCTTCCATTTCCCTGTGAAATGCTGAGTCAGACAACACGGGTTTGCAAACAGCTGGATTGGCTAGTTCAGTGTCTGAAAAGGAGAGGTGGTTTAGAGTGTAAAGTACATGGACTCTGAGCCAAGAAGCCTGAAGCTCAAGTCCTGTGCTCAGCACCTGTGTGGCTTCAGGTCACTCTGAACCCTCTCAGAGCCCCAGCATGGAGCCTGAGAAGTGGGTGTGATCACATGGGTATCCCAAGGATGCACTGTGAAGAGTAACTCACACGGCACACACTGAGGGCACCCAGAGTCCATCAGGCATCTGGTATGCACTGCTCCTTCCTCCTGTCCTCCCACCACTGCATTCAAGGGGGCATTGTGTTCAGAGAGTTCTGTGCCACAGCTGCAAGCTTCGGATCGTAAGGGGGGTTCCCTTCAGTTGGTTGATAGAACATTCTTTGGATTCAAGACTTTCCCACCATAGCGATTGCTCTGTAGACCCAGGTGGGAATAAACACCACTGCACAAAATCTAAGCAGCTTCAGACTGAGCTGCCAAGATAATGCAAAAAAAAGCCTTTTTATTTCTTCAAATCATTCACCTGCCTTGAGCCAAGTTTGTTTGCCAGTCCAGTCATTACTTTACAACTGGAATTCTAATACTAGTTCTCATAATTAAATTTACAATTTTAAAGTTAATTTTAAATGGAAGACATTAAAATAACTTCATCTACAATTTTATAAATCACATTGAAGTAAAATTCTGTCGTCCTAAGGTGTCTAGTGGTTAGTAATATCTTAACAAGAAATTTAGTCATTGACATAACATATTCAAAGTTCATATGCAAGTTAAGGAATCCAATGAGTATCAATTTCCCGAGTTGGGTAGTAAAACCGTCAGCAGGCAGGAAAGACAGACGAGAAAGAATGATGTAAGACAACATGAGTCTTTCATTGGGAAGTGGGGCTACAGAAGGGGGGGTCTCTGTAAAACCCAGAGCCTGTCATCTGCTTACAAGTGGGGGAAGTTTTAGGTTACAAAGGGAGGGTCACAGTCAGCCATTGCCAGGGGGAAGCCCTGAGCAGTCAGTCAATGCCAGGTGATTGACAAATGCCTCTCCTAGCAATTACTAGGGTCCCCCAAGGCAAGGAGGGCAGGGGCTAGAGAAGCAAGTTACTTAACTTCTAAGAACCTAATTACTACAGCTGCAACAATCATCACATTCCAACCAAAAAGAGACAAGCAGAGGCGGGAAATCCCCTCATTCTAGAATATTCTAATGGCAAGATAGAAGGAGGAGGAGAATAAAGGCAGACAACTTGAGCTCACTGGGGCAGGGATTTTTGTCACAGGGCAGAGCCTCCCTCTCCGTGGCCATCTCTGAGCATATGTGCCAGGCTTGTGCCAGGAGCATGGCAGGCTTCCCTCCAGGTCTAGAGCAATTCAGACTGGTGGGCAGAAGTGACTGGCAGTCAAGCAGAAGGGTCTAGGAATGCAGAGCTGGGTGTTTGCTCCTGAGCAAAGGGTATTGTTTTGCCTTTCTCTGATCTAGAAGAGAAGAGGCCTGGCTTCCTGTTTGGGGTTCCAATGATCTTCCTTCTGCTGAAGTGAGGAGATGTTGGTACCGGCAGCAACTTGTTTCTGAGAGCTACTCAGGATGAATGAGTCATCATCCTCAGGGCCAGGATGCTGAGACAGTCCCAGGGAGAGCTATGGACCCGTGATGATCTGTCCTCTTTTCTCTTCCTCCCTAGATGACTTCTCGGGCCTGGAGACTGACACAGCATCACCCACAGATGAGGACTACGTTGTGTATGATGACGGTATGGAGCGGACCCCCCGCAAGATCCTATTTTAGTTAAAAGTGTTTGATCCTGATTGTGTTTTCTTCTGGGACAGTGGTGGTACCTACCCCCTCTTCTGAGTCACTCTCAAATTTGTATTTAAGCTGAAGGAAAACAGCAAACTTGAGGAGCTGGTGTGGCTTCTAATCAAGTCCCTTCCAAGCCCTTTGCCACTGACGCAATCCTGGTGCTGCCACTGCCCAGACTTCCCCTTCACTGGCATCTCTATTGGCAAAAACCACATGGTTTAAATCAGCATGGAGCCTCTTCCTCACTCTTTTCTTTCCTAACTAAGTAACATAGATGCAGCCACAATGTGTTCATTTCTTTTCACAGAAACTTTTCAAATGGTTTAGTTCAATATTGCAAAATGCCCCTGACCCAGCTACCACAGCCCCTTAAGAAACTGCACCTGCTCTTGATCGTTACTCTTAGGGCCCTGGGGTTGCCTTGTCTCCACTATTGAGAAGTTTACCTTGGAAACTTGCCCACCAGGTGTGGCCCTTTGCCATCCAAACTCAGGATATGCTTCCTTTCATCTGCTGGTGTCAGGTGTCTTAGCCTTAATCCCATGAATAACGTTGCCTCTGATGCTTTGTTCATTCATAATTAAGTTAGACTTTGATGTTTTGTTCATTCATCATTAAGTTAGATGCAGTGGCTTAATCCACAGCAGTTTCCAAATAAGGATTGATCTGAAAGGAAAACATCAGGTGTTAGGAAGCCCAGAAAGATTTCTCAGTACTTTGGGAAACACTCTCTGTCTTTCTTACTATGTTTGAGAAGTTGGAGGGAATCAGTTTTATTTTCTTATTTAAATATTAAAAGATTGGTTCTTTTTAGAGCATTAATCCTAGTCCCCTCCCTGAAAAATTCTGTACTTATATTTTTTTGATTTTTTTCATTTTTTAAAGTTTATGTGTATGTGTTATATCTGTGTGTGTGTGTGTGTGTGTGTACCCACCACATGAGTGCAGTGCCTCTGGAGGCCAGGAGAGGGTGCTGGATCCCTTGAAGCTGGAGTTATAGGCAGTTGTGAGGTGCCTGATACAGGTGCTGGGAACCAAACCCGAGTCTTCTGCAAGAGCCGTCCGTCTCTCCAGCACCAACGGATTTTTTTATTATTATTATTTCAACCTATTTTCTGATGTGATTTTTAAATTTATTTATATTATACTTATTCAATAATTATGTATGTGCACCTATGTGTGTTGTGTGAGTATATAAATACCACATGAGTGCAGGTGCATATGGAGGCCAAAGGATGTCAGGTCCCCTGGAACTGGAGGTGCTAAAGGTTGTGAGCCACCTGCCAAGGGTGCTGGGAACTGAATCCAGGTCCTGCTTAGGCAGTAAGTGAGACGTTGACACATCCCTCTCATTCTGGTGTGATCTTTAATGTCCTTAAAAGGAGAAGAAATTCAGGTAAGGACTAGACTTGGGCATGAGTATAGTCTGGGAATTTCTGAAGGTCTCCTATTATCTGTTCCCCAAACTTCATTTTTGTGGGTATATGTGTTCTTTTGTTCTCTCTCTCTCTCTCTCTCTCTCTCTCTCAATATGCAACTGCATATAGCAGTTGTTCAGGGTGTTTGTGTGTGTCTGTGTGTGCAGGAGGAGGATATGTGTGTGTGTAAGTGTATCTGTATGTGTGTGTGTGTGTAAGTGTATCTGTGTGTGTTGTGTATGGGGGCGTCTTTGTGTGTGGTGATTGTAATATATATTACAGTTGTGTGTATGCCTATATGTAACATCTGTATGTTTGCATGTCGTGTGTGTATACCTGTGTATATGTGTGTGGTATATGTGCTGTCTATATGTGTGTGTGTAGTATAGCAATACATGTGGTGTGTGATACATATATATGCATGTGTATATATATAAAAGTAAGTATATGTGTATTGGTGTATGGTATAGGGGATAGTCTGGAATGGTGTGGTTGGGTGTGTTTGTGTGTATGTGTGTATTTGTGTATGTTTACAGTTGAATCTTAAATATCCTTAGATTGTAACCAGTGTCACTTTTGGTAGCACCTTATTACAAAGACTTTACATCTTTTCAGATTATGGATTTGAGACCACGAGGCCACCAACCACCATCACACCCTCGACCACTGCTGCCACACCGAAGGTCGTCCCAGAGCAAGGCACTGCCAGCTCCTTCCCAGAGGAAGAGTTCGATCTGGCTGGAAAGAAACGATTTGTTGGTGAATGTCACTTTCTTCATCGGAGACGTTGGTTTTAACTTTTGCCTTTGAAGGCAGCGTAACTAAGCCTTGGCCTGGCTAAGGTGGTATATTTTAAGAAAATGCTTCCCTGGGGTAAAATTTCCAGTTGAGGTAATTTAGTGAGCTCATTTTACTTAGATATACATTACTTTGCAAAAGTCTGCCCTAACCAGAGTCCTATGAGTGCTCAACAGAGGACTTCAGCAAGTGTATACCTACGAGTATGCCAGCTCATGTGCCCGCACATGGGCACACAGAGACCAGAGGATGCCCAATGTCTTCCTCCATCACACTCTACTTTGATCCCTTGAGGCAGAGGCAGAATCTCGTTGAATCTGAAGCTCAATATTTCAGTTAGGCTGGCTGGCCAGGGAGATTGCAGGATCTGTCTGTCTCCAGCGCCCAATACCTGGATTACAGAATGCACAGCTATGCCCAGTTTTTAATGTGGGCACTGGGCATCCAAACTCAGATCCTCGTGCTTGTAAAGCAAGCATTCATACCCACGGATCCATCTTCCCGCCCTGTGGCCAGTCTTCTGAAGATAGTTGGACTTTAAGTGGTACAGTTACCTAAATTCTGAACAGCGCAGCTTGGTGAATGCTGTCACTAGCGGTGACAATATTGCAGAGCCAAAACTCCCTGTCAGCAGTTACCATCTCCAGCTTCATCAGCCTCATAGAATTGGGATCTAGAAATTCTTTTCTCTCCACTTCTTTCTCAGCAATTAAAACAGTTTCAATGGAAGATTCTACTCAGCTGAACTGTGCTCTAGTCCCTTCCCAAGCCATCTTTTCCCATGCCCTTGATGAACTGCGTTAATGAGACAGTTGGATTAATTCATTACTGAGTGGAGACAAGCAGCAGCTTAGATTAACACCACACTTTTCGGTTTCCAAAACAAATGTCTTGCCATGAGCAGAGAAGACATCTTGCCAGCCAAGAGGCAGTGACTGGGCGTCTCACCATGCAAGGGAAAGAGCAAACCCATTAGGCTGAGGCAGCATTCCTGGGGCTAAAGCCAGTGTTTGCCTGGTGTTCCAGCAGCCTGGAGAGTCCACTAAACTCTGACTTTCCCCTGCTATAGCACAGTTAAGAGGGAAAGAGGCACTTAGTGGTATCATTAGCCCTTCCGCAGATTGCTTCTAAAAACCAAGACGCCTTCAGAAATCTCTAGTCATTTCCGTTGAGATTACTTGGGGGTCTTGGGTATATAAAGCCTTAATGTAAATTCCTTGGCATTCTTAACTTCTCTTAGAATATAGTCAAAGATCTGTGGGTTGGTAGCAGAGAGCCTGTTTGTCCCTGGCTCATGAGCACATTCTCATATCAGGAGGCTCAGCTGTGATGGGGTACCAGGCTATGACTGGCATATTCCCAGTCTCCTGTAGCCCCTGTAATCATGTGGGCAGGAAGGGCTTCAACATGTCATAAACGTGAGAATGAGAAACTAAGCAATAGCGCTGCAGAGGGCCGCTTGGACCTTGGCATTGCACCCAAACATCCGAGAGGGTTGTGTGGTTCACAGAGCTCTGCAGGAGGCCACCTAAGGGAAAAGCTTGAAGCTGCCATCTGGTTCTCTGGTCTTAAGATGGCTGAGGGAACGAAATACGATGAGGGATGCTAGCTAACTGACTCACAATTTTCCAAATTTGAGGGCATAGGAATGGAAGAATGCCGGAGGCTTATATTACATCAAATTGTAGTCAGAGGACCTTTCTAAATCACTTTGAGGTTGTAGTCATCGGTGTTGATGAGGCAATGAGACCTTTTGTAACAATCAGATTTTGAGCTATATGTACATAGATCCATTAATGAGTGGCAGTGATTGCTCTTTGATTCTGCTTATTTATATGAGTATGGGCACATGTGTGTAGAGGGCAGAGACTGGTGTTGGGTGTCTTTCTTGCTCACTCTTCATGATATGCATTAAGGCAATATTGTTTGTTGAACCCAAAGCTTGCCAACTATCACAGTCTAGCTAGCGCCAGCTTACCACAGGGGTCCCTTGTCTCAGCCTCTCAAGTATTGGATTATGGATGGTGGCCACGCCTGCTCCACTGTCACATGGGTGCTAAGGGTTGAGATTAGGCCCTTACTCTGGAGTAGCATGTGCTTCACTCACAGAGCTGTCTCCACAGCCCCAGGATGTGCTCTTGGATTAGCATCAGGTGTCTCTGGAGTCTTGGCAGGGAGAGGCTAACTGTGGATCTGATTCCAAGGAACACATGCTATGATTCTGCTCTTCCCCGTCAACCCCCCCTCCACCAAACCAACTCCAACTGGCCATCTTTGTCTTTCCCAGCTCCTTATGTGACCTACCTCAGTAAGGACCCATCGGCCCCGTGCTCCCTGACGGATGCTCTGGATCACTTCCAAGTTGAGAGCCTGGATGAACTCATTCCAAACGACCTGACAAAGAATGACCTGCCTCCTCAGCATGCTCCCCGAAACATCACTGTGGTTGCCATGGAAGGCTGCCACTCGTTTGTCATTGTGGACTGGAACAAAGCCATCCCCGGAGACGTGGTGACAGGTGTGTCCTAGGCAGATGCTCAGCGGTCCCACAGGTCTGGTAGAGAGAGGAGAGGGGAATGGGTGGATGCACAAAGGGTCAGGTAAAGTGGAGAAGACGGACATAATTTTCGGTGGCACAAGGAGCACAGGTAAGTAGGAGCCTTACCTGTGGGTAGTAAAGAACACTGGCCAAATTATAATTTCAGGTTGGTTTGTATGACCTTCAGCTGATAATACGTCATCTCCCTGGGACTTGTTTCCTTACAGGAAAAATAAATATCATTATATCTTTAACCTATTATCCTAAAAATAGCCACACAACTACTCGTTAGCCGAAATCCTGTCAGAGAGGATGATGAAAACATTTCTTTTTTTTTTTCATTTCCCATTCTTCAAATTTATTAATTTCTTAAATAAATTAAACCTTTCTGAAAAGAAATTAGTCTCTTAACACAGCACTAGAAAAAAGGCAATCAACCAAGACATCCAAAAAATTTCCTTACAATAGTTATTCTACTTTATAACACATATTGCAATTTCTTTTAAATTTATTTACTTTTTTTTCAATGTTCATACATTTTTAATTTTCACATATATTTATTCAGTCCTTTTTTNTCTGAAAAGAAATTAGTCTCTTAACACAGCACTAGAAAAAAGGCAATCAACCAAGACATCCAAAAAATTTCCTTACAATAGTTATTCTACTTTATAACACATATTGCAATTTCTTTTAAATTTATTTACTTTTTTTTCAATGTTCATACATTTTTAATTTTCACATATATTTATTCAGTCCTTTTTTTTTGGTTCTCAATGCTGGTTAAGACATTGTTTGCAACCTGTTTTCGTTTTCTTTTTGCCTCTAGCATTCAGGATATCATTTTTTCTGTCTTTTACATGACAGAGTTAAATAGCTAATTAAAAGGAACATGAAAAATGTTTCTTGATTTCTCTGTACTGGGGCTATTTACAGAGATTCAGATCACAGACAAAAAGTTAATATATACTTAAACATCTGTGAAGTATGCGGACTTCTAGAAAAACTAATAAAAAATATTTCTTTTTTTTGGGTCTATATTTTCTACCGAACTATTACTCTTTCCTTCTTCTGTGCTGCCGGCTGCTCCCATGACAGCCTGGGTGCTTCCCAATTCCTTTTGTGGGCATTGGGAAAAGTGGAACAACCATAAACATCATGAGTCTCTCCTCTGGCTCCTGTGAGATGCTTATGAGTTTCTGTGACCCTGCCAAGATGACAATGGAGAATGAGTCTCTTGAACTGAGTTCCCACAGAAAGAGAATTGATGAGCTCTGAGAACAGTCTCCTCCTTTGTGGGTGAGCTGTGTAAGAGGAAGGCAGACATGTTGGCTGTGGATGTGTCTCTCAATGGCACGGGTGGTGTCAGAGGTTAGAGATCAACATTGTCCATCCCAAGTGTCAGGCACGTAATTCTACCCTGCTAGTGATTTTGCTGTAGGACCCTGACATCATCTTTTAAGGAGAGAAAAGTGTTCGAGAATATTCAAAGTTTAGTTTTTCTTACAGAACTTGTACAGGGGCCCCAGAGCCAGGGTAAGGGACCAGGAAATACAGTCCTCATGCATCCTGCCAGATGTGGGGCAAGTGTCAGGGAGGAGGGACCTGAGTCTTTGGCATAACTGACGGCTGCTCATTTCATGGTGTGTGCCAAGTGAGACCAATCTCTGAAATGTATAACAATTTCTAAAAGAAAGCAGAGACCAGTAGAGGAAGGCCTGTAACCAACCAAGCCCCTGAGAATTCTCTCTCTCTCTCTCTCTCTCTCTCTCTCTCTCTCTCTCTCTCCTCTCTCGTGTGTGTTAGGTGTTTGTGCACACGTGTGTAGGTACATGTGTTATGTATGTAGAGAAGCCAGAGGAAGATACTATGTGCCTGGTTCTATCACTTTCCACCTTATTCTCTCGAGACAGGAACTGAACATGGAGCTAGCTAGGGTAGTGACCACAAATTCCTCAATCTTCCTATCTGTGTCCCCTCCCCGCACCAGCAATGTGGTTATAGGAAGCATGTGCCCACACTCTGCCCAGCAGTGGGGCTGTAGCAAGCATGTGCTGACACTCTGTCCAGCAGTGGGGTTATAGGAAGCATGTGCCCACACTCTGCCCAGCAATGGGGCTATAGGAAGCATGTGCCCACACTCTGTCCAGCAGTGGGGTTATAGGAATCATGTGCCCACACTCTGCCCAGCTATGGGGTTATAGGAAGCATGTGCCCACACT
>LOEQ01007089.1:72511-85588 GCA_001685075.1 Bramus lutescens | reverse complement strand
ATCTATCTATCTATCTATCTATCTATCTATCTATCTATCTATCTATCCATCCTAGCTATCTATTGTCTATCTGTCTGTCTGTCTATCTGTCTCTCTGTCTGTCTGTCTGCCTATCTATCTATCTTCCACATATAATAGAGAAAACAGGACACTTGCCTGAGCCTGGCTTAGTAAATACTAAATGCAGAACACTGTTCCTCCACTTCTTTCTTCTCTGTGAAGTCAGGATTAGATGTAATTAGCCCCAATGAGCTGAGTGAGGCCAGGGAATGAGGTGGTAGAGAAGGAAGAGAAGTAGGAACCGGTGAGACACCAGAAAGCACTTGAGTGTGCTGTCCCCATCTGGATTCACCAGAAGTTACTGAGGTGTACCATCCTGTCTCACAGTGAAGCTTGCTCTCCTGGAGGTTTTCTCACATACATTACCCCTCCCTGTCATAGCTCTTTGTGATCTGACTCTCTATTAGCTTCAGCTGTCAACTTGACACAGCCTGGAATTATCTGAGGGAGTCTCAGCTGGGGCATTGCCTCTACCCAATTGGCCCATAGAGACAGCTGCAGAACATTTTCTTGATTGATAATTGATGTGGGAGAGCCCAGTCCACTGTGGGTGGTACAATTCCTAGGCAAGTGGGTGTGGGCTGTATATGAAAGGCAGCTGAGCACACAGAGGAGGAAGCAAGCAGGTAAGCAGCATTCCTCTCTGGTTTCTGCTCCAAATTCCTGCTTGAGTTTCTTTTCTCTTAGTGATGGAGTATGACCTGGAAATGTACAGCGGAATAAGTCTTTTCGTCCCCCAAGCTGCTGGTGGTCATGGTGTGTATTGAAGCATCAGGAAAACAAACTAGGCAGGTTCCTTGATGTTCACCAGGTTCCTCCCTCTTCCTGTTTCCAGGGTACTTGGTCTACAGTGCCTCTTACGAGGACTTCATCAGGAACAAATGGTCAACACAGACTTCATCAGTGACCCACCTGCCCATTGAGAACCTGAAGCCAAACACAAGGTATGACATAGCGGACTTATAAAGATATAGTCAGACCTGTGAGCTTGGTCACAGTATCATCTGCTTGGTAACAAAGTCTCACCATTTCCCTGAATTCTTCATTTAGCTTTACAGGATACCAACGAAGGCTTGCCGTGTACCATGTCTTTTGCTTAAGAGAAATTATTGCATGTATTGTAGCTGTTACTTAACAATTGGGTTTATTCCTTGTTTTCCCAAGCATTTCTTCTACAAGGGAAGGAATGTTGTTCTATATGTTGGAAGAGAATTAATTCAGTTTTTAATACAACCTTGCTGTGTGACATTAGTGGGACAGTATTTTGTCAAATGTATTAATTACCTGGCACTTAAGCTTTGTGATGCAGATGTTCAGTACATTCTAGAAGGGTGGTTTCATGCATTAGTAAAGGGTACAAGTGTGTCTCCATCACTGAGCAGTGGCTGGATGACAGAGCACTAGTGGTTCTGCAAGCCAAAGTTTATGGCACTCGGTGCGAAATTGGCAATCTGGTTCACACAGGAGTGAGTGACTGCATTCTTCAGTTGTATCACCTGGTTTCGGGGCTATGACCATGAGAAAGTGACCTGGTGGATGAACACAAGTGACCTGCTGAGCATGCCTTGGCCAGGCAGTGGTGTGCCGGTACACTGACTGTCTGGGCAGCTGGGCATGGGGTGGGGGGAATTCCCGGTTTATAGCATTTCCATGACTGTGGTCAGGTACTCCTGCTGTGGCCAATATCACAACATCAGTGGGCCTGTAGGATCCAGATAGCTACAGCACCACACTGTTTTACAGTGCCAGCAGGCTTGCAGAAAAGAGCTCAAAGGAGCTGCCACAGGCAGAGTGACAGAGAAATGCAGCAGACCTGTGCTAGAGGCGACAGAATCTGGCTAGAGCCCTGCTCCAGGAGACTTCCCCAAAGCTGGGAGTACTCCCTGTGACATTTTAATGTGCCATTTAGACTCATTGGAACCAAGCTTCCATAAACTGTTATGAATTGCAGGATTTGGCAAATGAAATGAAGCAATAATTTGGGAATGGAGAAAGTGCTTCATTCCTTTCTAATGAAATGAATGTTGACCAGCAATGAAAGTTAATCAGAGGAAATAAAAGCAACAGTATCAGGTGAAATAGGGTCAGTGTGTGTGTGTGTGTGTGTGTGTGTGTGTGTGTTTCTATGTGCAGGGATTTCTTACGTAGACAGCACTGCCACCAGACATATCAAAACACTGGACGATGCCTTCCAGTGGGTTTACCACATGAGCACTTGCAGCAAAAGTTGTATCTTAGTCTCCTGACCTCTCCCTGCCCTGCCTCCCCTGCCTGTGTCCAACGTTCTTTCCATATATTTTGCATCTGGGTGGTGACTGAAGACTGAGCCTTTGCTCTTCCCAGAATTCTCCTAGTCTGGTTGCCCACCTATATTTCCTTCCTGGCTACTGGCCAATCAGCATTTTATTAAACAATACAAGTGACAAATCTTTACAGGACACAAGAGCATTATCCCATAGCACTTTCCTGCAGGTGGCAAGTCACATTATTGCTGGACCCACCATGGAGTCTGAGATGTTAGGTTAATATTTGAGTTCTACTCTGTGTTTTGTTAGACCAGCTCCTCTTTCTTGGAGTTTATACTGGCACCTGAGTCTTAATCGGGTTTTTAAGGGATGAGCTGGGAAAAATACCTAGTGCCTGCCTGTATGATCCAGGAAATACACTCTGAGCATCTCTCAGTCTTGTTTTCTATTCCATCCCCTCAACCACCTGCCTGGGCTGTGTCAATTGTATATCAAGACATTATAAAAAATGAAAAAGTTTAGGAAAAAATATATGAGGATGACCAGCTATGTGTATGCGTGTGTGTGTGTGGTATATGGGGTTGTGGTGTGTATGTGGGTAAGGTGTGTGTGTGTGGTGTGTGGTGTGTGTGTGGTGTATATGTGTATGGTGTGTGTGTGTGGTGTGTGATGTATATGTGTGGTGTGTGTGCTGTGTGTTTGGTGTGTGGTGTATATGTGTGGTGTGTGTGCTGTGTGTTTGGTGTGTGCATGTGTGTAAAAACAGACAAGCAGGATTCTAAAGTTACTACAGAGGTATACTTGGGAAGTTGGGAATCTGTCTCATTACTCAGAAGTCAAATCAATTTCTCTTTTAAGAGATACTTTGTTTCGATTTCAGATACTATTTCAAAGTTCAAGCCAAAAATCCTCATGGCTATGGGCCTGTCAGCCCTTCTGTCTCATTTGTTACGGAATCAGGTATGGGTACATTCTCCTATGTTTTTCTTTTTGAAAAGTGAAATAAATGATCATAATGATGGCTATTGGTATAGTGAAAATTAAGACAAGAAAATATCTGCTGGGTGAGATCAGGTTTCTCTTAATAAAACAAACACCCCACNCATTTCCCACCCCACCCCCACCTCTGCTAGGTTAGAAAAGAACTGAGGTCAAGTTCTAATGAAAGGAAAAACAAATTTAGCTTTCAATCTAAAGATAGGTTTGACTCGTTGGCATAAAATAGTTTCAGAGCTTTCTTTGTTGCTGGATTTTTATTATTTGTTTGGTTGGTTTTGTTGCAACAGAGTAGCCAAGACTGACCCGGAACTAACTAGCCAAGGCTGGTCTCAGGCTAAGAGTCCCAAGATTCTAGGCATGAGCTACCATCTGGAAACATTCACCTTAAATGACATGGGAGACAGCTGCTTCTCCAGGTATCGAAGTCTCCATCTAGCATCTGTTACGAAGGGGCAGAGATGCCTGTAACACACACTTGGAGCTGAACTCCTATTCTGTCTTAATACACTATCCCATATATGTCCTTGCATTTGGAGGGCTGGAGGGCAAAGCTCTCAGGCTCTGTAATGCCATGCTACTGCATGGGTCCCAGGGACATGAGCCAGAGTGCTGGCCCAGTGCCCCAGAAAGCACGGGTTTGAGCCCAACAACACCTAAAATGTTTTTTTTTTTCTGAAGCAAAACTTCTTTAAAAGCAAGTTACACACTCTTGGAAGTGATTTTTGCAGCTAAAGCATAGATAGTTTTAAAATAATAAATATCATAGATTTTTGAGTTATATTTAGCCCTGGTCACTGTCCAGATAGGAAGCTTGTCTGTCACCACCAGCTGCTTCCTCCTGTTGTCCTGCACCCTTTGCTCTCTCCAATGAGTTCACATCATCTAAGATTTGACATAAGTGCCCTAGAGTATAGCGCCCTGTGCCCTGGTTGTGTCAGAATCATCCACGTACTGTGTGTGTGTGTTACTAGAGTGTAGACCCCTGTGCCTAGGTTCTATCAGAATCATCCACGCACTGTGCATGTTACTAGAGTGTAGACCCCTGTGCCCGGGGTTCTGTCAGAATCATCCACATACTGTGCGTGTTGCTAGAGTGTAGACCCCTGTGCCCGGGTTCTGTCAGAATCATCCACGCACTGTGCGTGTTACTAGAGTGTAGACCCCTGTGCTTGTGTTCTGTCAGAATCATCCACATACTGTGTGTTACTAGAGTGTAGACCCCTGTGCCCGGGTTCTGTCAGACTCATCCATGTGTTACTAGAGTGTAGACCCCTGTGTCCGGGTTCTGTCAGAATCATCCACGTACTGTGTGTTACTAGAGTGTAGACTCCTGTGCCCGGGTTCTGTCAGACTCATCCATGTGTTACTAGAGTGTAGACCCCTGTGTCCGGGTTCTGTCAGAATCATACATGCACTGTGCGTGTTAGTCCTTTGTTTCCTTTTCATCACTGGTCTGCATTTCTTTGTACAGCTGCACCACAATATATCCATTCGGCCCAATCTGCTGCAACTGAAGTTTTTTCTACTGTGCATTAATTACAACGATGCTATAAGTGTCTATATACAAATGCTTGGGTTTGTGATTTGCCTTCTCTTGGGTAAATACTGAAGAATGGAATTGTGTGTGATATTATAGTATACAGAACCTTCTGAGAAATCACCAGACCTCCCTAATATGAAGCTTAAAAACAAGAGAATTGATTATGAAGTTTTTACATGATTTATTTCTTTAATTTTGAATGGGCATTTGTGTGAGTGCATGTCCATGTGTGTGTGTGTGTGTGTGTGACACTCTCTCTCTCTCTCTCTCTCTCTCTGAGAGAATGTGTGTGTGCACACCATGGTGTGCATGTGAGAGAGCATGTATGTGCACACCAGGATGTGCATATGAGAGCATGTGTGGAGCATGTGTGTGCATACCACCATGTGCATATGAGAACATGCATGTGCTCACCACAGTGTGCATGTGAGAGCATGTGTATGAAGGCCACAATCTAGGTCAGAGGGCAGCTTTCAAGGGCTGGTTCTCTTCTTCCACCAGGCAGGTCCTGGGGTGAAAGCCAGGTTTTCAGGTTCAGCTTACTTACTGAACCATCTTGCCAGCCTGAAGTACTGGTTGCTTTTATAGCACACAATTTCAAATCATTGTCTCTCCCAGAAACTCACAGCTGTCTCTATCAAAAATAGGCAGTTGACTGAGAGTATTTCTCAAGAGAAAATATTTACAGAACGAAACCTATGGGAAACTTCGGTATCTGATAAAAAACATTTTTTATCTATTCCAATTTGGTTAGCTCTTTTAATTACAGTCAGTGTTTCAGCATTTTTATAACTGCAATGTATGTTACAAAGCCAATTATTTCTTTTTCATCCACAGACAATCCTCTGCTTGTTGTGAGGCCACCAGGTGAGTTTCTCATCTTGAGGATTCTGATGCTCAGGTTGATGTGACTGTAAGATGTGCAGTCACCGTGACAACCCACAGGTTGATGTGGATGTAAGATGTGCAGTCACCATGATGACTCACAGGTTGATGTGACTGTAAGATGTGCAGTCACCATGACGACCCACAGGTTGATGTGACTGTGAGATGTGCAGTCACCATGATGACCCACAGGTTGATGTGACTGTAAGATATGCAGTCACCATGAGGACCCACAGGTTGATGTGGATGTGAGATGTGCAGTTACCATGATGACCCACAGGGAGAGATGGTGGGACGTTTTACATCTATGTGATTTTTTTTCTGACAACTTCGATTCATCCACCCTCCATTCTCTTTGTGGAAGAGAACAACTTGGAAATGCTTTAGTAGGATTATAGTTGTTGGTATCTATGAAAAACTATGATGGAATAGCCAATACCTATAAAATAGGCACTTTGTTTACATGGTTTTTGTGCATTTTAATGTGACAAAAAGGTGACAAACTGCAAGTGTACGAGGGTGTTTTACCCTCCCCAGCCAACCAACTGAATAAACCTTGTATTTCTAGTTCAACAGGAATAAAGAGTGACCAAAGAGCAGGACTCTAGGCGTAGGGACTTGAATTGCTGTGGCCCGTCCCAAGGGTCAAATATGCCAATATAGCTGCCTTTCCTTGAGGCTTACATCTGCCATTAGCATTGAGAACCCTTTGTTGAAATAGCAAGATCTTAAATACTCTAGGGTTTTTAAAATGTGGTATTTAGCTTTTTGTTGCTATGACAAAACCCCGAGAAAACCAAAGGAGGATTTAGTCTTGGTTTACAGTTTTGGAGATTCCAGAGGACAAACATGTGGCTCCCTCAATCCTAGGTCTAAGTGGGGGTGCAACCTTGTAGCGGAAGGTAGAACAGCAAAGCTGTTCTTCACAGCAGGCAGGCAGGTGGGAGAAGGGGGATCCATTCACAGCCATGCTCTGGTTACCTGTATCCTTCCCCAGGCCTCTCTTCACTCAGGTTTGATTATATCAGTGAATGGGTTAACCCACAATGACCTTAGAACCCGCTTGATCCAATAATATCTCCATAGCCCATGAGAAGCAGACCAAACCTCTAACACATGAGCCTTAGGGAGACATTTTTAGAACTAGCCCATAATACCTCAGTTGTACTCTAGTATTGAATAAGAAAGGGGAAAGAGATAATGCCTGCACATTTGCTCAGAGAAGCCCCAAGAGGAAGGAAGGCCCAGAGGAAATGCCCAGTTTTCTGACAGTTTGTGTCTGATAACTCCTGGAACCTGCCATACCTTAGAGCATGTGTTTTGTGTTGTCAAGGTGGTGAGCCCATCTGGATCCCATTTGCTTTCAAACATGACCCTGGCTACACTGACTGCCATGGCCGGCAGTATGTGAAGCGGACATGGTACAAAAAGTTTGTGGGAGTCATTCTTTGTAACTCATTAAGGTATAAGATCTACCTCAGCGACAACCTGAAAGGTAGGTCTGGTGCTTGGGTGGCTGTGGTGAACTTATGCCGGGCAGAAGCAGATGCCTTAGGATGTGTCTGAGGTCTGGGACTGTGAGGACTTTGGTGCAAACTGGTTTTGTAGACTCTGCTTTGGAATGACTAGCTTTATATATAGGTGCCCACTGCATTCAGGGAATGAAATCCAAAACCAACTGGCCTGATCAGTTTTTAATTTTTTAATTTTCTTGCTAGAAAGGATAGATTTGTCAAAATCAAAGTCTTCCCTCCCATCCCCATGTCTCAGGATTTATCTGCTTCATCCCATCACTAGTCTCTCTCTATCTTGCTCTCTCTATATCTCCATCTTTGTATGTCTCTATTCATATCTTCCACCCATTTTCTCTCCCTTCAAAATCTCTGGGAGAGATTGTGTAATCATCTTTGGGATCCCAGTGTGGGAAACACAGCGTTGTCCAACCCCGTTGTGCTTCAGCACCATGGACAGCACCTCATGCCTTCAGCTGCGTGGGAAGTTTCTTCTAATTATACAGACATGCCTGGCTTCTAACCTCTACCGTGGTTTTCTTCCTTCCCTCTTGAAAGCTTAGGATTAAAAGGTCCATTATTTGCAGGGTGGAGCTGCCTGTATTGTCACATACAGGCATATGTTAAGTGTTTAGTATACAAGATCTTGGACACTTAGTGACATTTGTGCCATTACAAACATTTTTCAGACGTGGAAACTATGGAACACATGATTTAAATAATGTCCCCAATTCAAACAGTCTCCAATGCTTGTTCTAACTTGTAAGCCAACTATGACACTCTCTAGTTGTTACTGACCTGTGATATGCCCTCACGCAGACACATTCTACAGCATTGGAGACAGCTGGGGAAGAGGTGAAGACCATTGTCAGTTTGTGGATTCACATCTGGATGGAAGAACAGGGCCTCAGTCTTATGTGGAAGCCCTCCCCACTATTCAAGGTAAGAAGGACAAAGCTTCTATCTAATTCTGTGGGTGGGTGGGAGAGGAAAGTTGCTATAATGAGAAAATACGTGGTAGCTCTGCCTTTGATCTAAAATTTAGAGATTAGTGTTGGGAGCACTTTGGATCATAAAGGGGAAAAATAGAGAACTGAGGAATTAAAGTACTACCACCATATGCTGGCCTCGAGAAACTGGGAATACAGAGGAGTAGATAAGACCCCATCCCTGTTCTCAGAAACAAGCTCTGTCCCCAGAAAGAGAAAGCAACTCTGGAAGGTGAACAATGGTGGACAATACGATGTGTAAATAAGAGCAGATTATGCCACCTGGCTGTCCTCTTGTCAAGGGACTGTGTTCTTGGTGAGCATATGAATTTAGGTTGTTAGGAGAGGCAGTGTGAGTGGAATCTTACAATACGGATGAACATGAACAGTGAACAGTGGAGTTCAACTTGAGCAAAGAGCAAGCATGAAACTCACCAGAAGAGGCTTCAGGGTCAGGACACCAGCTCTCTGATGATGCATTGTGAGGTGGGGACACAAAAGCTAGCCACTGTGGTATGTCACAGATGAGCCCAGCCTTTCATGCAAACCAGCAGCAGCTGGAAGTGGTCCAGCATCTTTCCATCGTACACTCAACTCTTGGTGATATGGTACATTCAGGATACGATGTGCTGATCTATCAGGTTTCTTCTTTGTGGAAAAGTATGTGGACTTTTCATGAGCATCCTGGTTTAGTTTCTAGTGCTGTGAGAAAATACCATGACCAAAAGGCAATGTGGAGATGAAAGGGTTTATTTGGCTCACACATCCTGGTCATAGACTATCATCGAAGAAAGTCCAGGCAGGAACTCAAGTAGGGCAGGAACTTGGAGGCAGTGGCCATGGAAGAGTGTTGCTTATTGACTTGCTCAGTTTGCTGACAGTCTGATGGAGACATCTTCTCAGCTGAAGTTCCTTCCTCTCTCCAATGACCCTGGCTTGTGTCAAGTTGACAAAAATACCAACACAACAAGTTACCCATTTTCTAATAATTAAAATACACAGGCAGCAAAATAAGCATATTTAGACTCTTTCATCTAGAATAAAGAACCAATGCTATTTGTCTCCTTCTTAGGCTTATTATAGAGAAATGCTTCAGGTGACTGTAGATGTGAGGGTGGGGGAGGGTGGCATTTCCAACCTGCAGTAGGTGGAACAAAAACTAAGTCGTGGGAAGATTTCACACTATTCTTCAAGTCTGACAGAGGCTGTGTAGTGGCACAGTTCCTCCACTTCCTCTCTAGCCTTTCTATTAGGACTTATTCATCATTTTGGTTAAGATTTTTACCTGGTTGGGTGGGGCCAACTAGATAATAAGACTAGATAATCTTCTTAGTCTGCTGATTTAAATTCTAACCTTATCTAGCAATGCTTCAATGGGAACGTCTAGAGCACTGGTTAGGTCAAGTATGTAAGCCAGCTCAGTTCATCTCCATATACACCCCATCTCTTTTCAGCTCTTGCAGTGCCCTTGCTTCTGATACAGTCCCGTGTTATCACGTTCCTCTATGACTAAGTGCTAAGGTTGTGGTACTAACCATGGCTGGTTAACATGCTCACTGGTACAGTGGAAGCTAGCCTTTATTTGACAAGAATAAAGTAAATAATAGTGAATGTGAGAGCCATCAAGCCTCCCAAAACATCTTGAGGCTACTGGAACATCCTTCTACATCAAGGAGTCAGCAATGCTCAGATTTTTTTTTCTGGAAAGTTCTAAAAGTCGATTCTAGGTTCTGGGGCTTAAATCTTGAGCTGAGCAACTCTAGGAAGCTAGAAGCTCTGACCTCAGAGAACAGGATGGGGGTGAGTGCTCTTCAGTTTCCCCAGACCGGGGTACACTGCTCAATGAATACTCACTAGCGATTGGCTAAAATCACGTTCTTTTGTGGTGAGTGAGATTATTCCCCATGAAACATGCTTGGGGTAGACCTATTATTATGGCGACGCATAGAACTAGCACAGTGTACTCGCAACTAACACCCAGACTGTAGGATGAGATGTTTCCCGTCAGCGACTTTGACCATCTTCTTTCTCTTTCTTTCCCACTGCCTTTCCAGGCTACTACCGCCAGTACCGCCAGGAGCCTGTCAGCTTTGGCAACATTGGTTTTGGAACCCCCTACTACTATGTGGGCTGGTACGAGTGTGGAGTCTCCATCCCAGGAAAGTGGTAACCACAGGATCAGCTTACTGCAAGTTCACCCTCCCGGCCTGCTTGACTAACTTGCACTAGGAACTGTGGGCAAGAGAAAGACAGTGTTCCAAGCCCTATGCCCCAGGGTATCAGGAGGCCACAGGGTGGACACAAGGCATCTGTTCCTCTTCGGTCAGAATTCAGCCACATTTCTTGGTCTGGACTAGAAATAGAATTCGGTTTTGCTGAAACTTTTTCTTCACGCCTTATCTGTAATCACACATTCCAGAGACATCAACCTAACAGCAGATCCAGTGTGACTTCCAGACTCTTCCAGCACAAAATTTGGACACTCCAGGATCTCCAGGGAACAGCACTGGCATGCTGTGTTTGCTTTACAGAATGTTTTCTGCTTTTCTCGTCTTTGAAACAGCTGAGTTTAAGCTTCACACCCGTCTGTATGAAGTAGAATTGAATTACTGAAGTTACCAAAGAAACACACTCCCTTTGAGATTTATACTAAAGACTTATCCACCACTGGGCTAGGTGCTTCAAATGCTATTTGTAAATTCTCAATTTTGTTATATATGTGTATGTATATATGCATATACATATCTACACTCATCAAGAATATTGATTAAACTTGCTAAATTTCTATTTGTTCTTTAGATGAATGTGTGACGACTATGTGGACAAAGGTTCTGTCTGTTAATATCTTTCTGAGGTATCCATGGGATAGATTTTCTGCAGAATATAGATTCTGTGCAAAGGTATGCATGCTTCTAGTAGTTGTTGGTGGACTCGGGGCCGTGATGGAGGTGTTGATGAACAACACCATTACCAGCAACCCATGCCTTCCTCCAGTCATTTAATATCATAGAGCAGATGACTTTATTACCTTTATTGAAGTGTGTGTGTGTGTATGTGTGTATGCAAGTCTGTGTTGTGTGTGTGTGTATGTAAGTCTGCGTTGTGTGTATGCAAGTCTGTGTTTTGTGTGTGTGTGTGTGTGTGTGTGTGTGTGTGTAGGCTTGTGTGCATATTTGCATGCAGGCATGTGGATGTGTGTGGAGAGGCCAGGGATCAGCTCAGACATCATCCCCTGGGAGCTGTTCCCCTTGTTTGTTGAGACGAGGTTTCTCACCGAGAGCTGGGGTTTATAGATTATTCTGGGCTGGTTGGCCAGTGAGCCCTAGGGATCTTCCTGTCTCTGACCTGCCCCCTGCCCAGTGCTAGGAATGCAAGGATGTGACACCACACCCTGTTTTTTGTGTGGGTCCTGGATATTGAACTTGGGTCCTCATGTGCTTTCCTGACTGAGTTCTCCCCCACCCCTTTATCTAATGTGTTTCCAGACTAATGAATACTTTAGGTTTAACGTGATTTTAAAGTCATATTTTTAAAAACTCAATTTTCATTTCTGTCTCTCTGTCTATTCCTGAAGCAGAAGCATCTTCCTCCCTGGACTCTGGCACAGAGGTTCATCTAGACCCTTTTGTTTCCACTGTTGTAAATGTATCTGTCCTTCCTATGTGCCCCAGCTAGCCCTGTGAATGAAGGGCTTGTCTTCTTGAACCAAAGTGTCAGCATCAGAGGGGCCGCGAGGGACATGAGCTGGGAGAAAGGGCTGCTGGGTCTGAGGGCCACTCCTGACATAAACCACAGGCAGAGTGCAGTGTAGGAGTGGGGAGCTGGTGGTTTTCAGACCCCTCACTCTGCTGCGGTAAAATCTCATGTGTCTGGCTTTCTGCAACTTAAGACCAGCCTGTGACATTCCATGCCTGTTGCACAGTGGCAACAACAAGGAAAATAGCCTGAGAAAAAGCCAGTACTTCTCAACACAGCCTGCAGCTCCTGGGATGCATGACGCCAAGGCACTACGACTGGGGTCTACTCCCCACCAAATTGTGTGTTTATATAAAACATGGTGAAAGTTTTCACATCTTCTGTAGATCTGGTGAACAGGTCTCAAGTGTGAACTCTGTGGATGACAAAGTCACCCTGCAGTATCACAAGGTCGTGTAGACCTGCTTCAGAGAGACAACTGTATGCTTATCCAAATTCAGTTTGCAAACTACGTAGGGATCTTTAAGTGGCTCTGGGAGGCTCTCACACATAATAGAGATTGTTAATGAAGATACCTTAGTTTCTACACTAGCCAGCATCCAAATGCCTTTCATGGTGCCAGATTGAGGGTAACCCAAAAAACATTTTCAGCAAGTATATAATCTGCAGTGCCCTGCCCCCAGAGGCTGCAATCTGGTTTCTTTCTCTGCTCTCAGGAGAAGACTAGTGACTTGGGAACAAGAGACTGAAACACCAGAAGCAAATCAGGAGTGATCTCCAGGGTGATCTAACCAATAAGACAGACAGACAGTCAGTCAGACAGACAGACAAGGGGCTAGAGAGATGGCTCAACAGTGACGGGCACTTGCTCCTCTTGTAGAGGTTGGAAGTTTGGTTTCCAGCACCCACATTCCATTTGGTGGCTCACGATCTCCTATAACGCTGCATGCAGGGGATATGATACCCTCTCTTGGCTTTCATGGGCACAAGCACACACATGGACCTATACACACAAAGACACTATGTATAAATATTTTTAAAAGAAAGATAGGTAGACAGATTGATAGATAATAGAAGGTAGGTCAGTAGAAAGATAGAAAGTTAGATGATAGATAGATAGATAGATAGATAGATAGATAGATAGATAGATA
>LOEQ01007089.1:0-16147 GCA_001685075.1 Bramus lutescens | reverse complement strand
TTTTGGCAAGAAACTGCTCTTGCCTGGACTTCTTGATGCTATGCTGTATGAACTAGACATGCAGGACCCACAGAGAAATGACTGCTGAACTTGCCTAAAGGTGAGATGGTCCTTTGGGGTTCCTGCTACATGAAAGAGTCTGCCAGACATTCTGCAGGATACAGAAGAAAGCAACTGATGGGTCTTTGTCATTACAAGAAAGAACAAATCTTCAAATTTTCTGCTTTGTGAAAAAGTCTGCTGGCCACTATGGGCCTGCAGGCTGAAGATAAATACTCCAGTGTTACAGAAGAACTTTGGGTGACTGTCCAGGCAGCGATATGTTTCTGTCGATTCTAGAGTTTTGGAAGTTGTTTACAGTGCATTTCCTGTTTATTTAAGTAATATTATATCCTCTGTTGTCTTTGATGGAATTCAAGAATAGGTAGTCATAATTATAATTTTTCTTAGTTATGACAAAAGACAAAGTATATATAAAATTTTTAAATAATTCTTCCTTGATACCTGTTTTGTTATATGTGATTTTACCATGTTAAAGTTAAAACCTTCCTTTTTACTTAAACAGAAAAGGGGAAATCGTGTGGGAAGTACTTCTGTATATGTGTTGCTTTCATTAATGTTGCTTTCATTGGTTAATGAATAAAGAAGATGTTTTGGCCAGTGACTTAGCAGAATAGAGCTAAGCAGGGAAAACTAAACTGAATGCTGAAAGAAATGAGGCAGAGTCAAGGAGATGCCACATAGCCACCACTGGGAACAGACATGCCGGAACCTTGCTGGTAAGTCACAGCCATGTGGCAATACACAGATTAATAGAAATGGATTAAATTAATATATAAGAGTTAGCCAATAAGAAACTAGAGCTAATGGGCCAAGCAGTGACTTAATTAATACAGTTTCTGTGTGGTTATTTTGGGGGCTGAGCTTCTGGAAACAAACAAGTGGTCTCCTACAATATACTATGATGATAATTGACTAAATCTCTAAAAAAAATGTAAGCCATTCCTATTAAATGTTTTTCCTTTATAAGAGTTTCTGTGGTCATGGTGTCTCTTCACAGCAATAAACCCTAAGACAGATACTATGTCTGTCTAGTAAAATAGTAGTAGTGGGTTCATTTCTGGAACCTGTGAACTCCCTAGTCATGGGTTCTTATCCAGATTTACAGCATTAGACATGAGTTTCCTCCAATGGCAAAGACCTTGAGTGCAATCATGAAAAGTTGGCTACCTCCTTAACATTTGTGCCATTATTGCACAAGTCGGCACACCTTGCCACCGTGGTCACTGTTGTAGCTCACAGAGTTCATGGCTGGATGAAACTGTTGCTCTTTCTCTCCTAGTAGGCTGCATAGCACTTTGTGGTATTATAGAAACTAGCCAACGTGATGGAAGCTTCCAGGTCAGAACCAGCTTGATTTCTACATGCCCTGAGACCAAAGTATTTGGTGCCTACTTAATAGATTTTTAAATAATATATTATAGCTATTCTTCTGAATCTAAATTAATATTTGTACCTTTGAATCTAATTTGAAAATTTTAAATGTACTTACCTTAAAGTGAACCATGCCAAAACCAAACAACAACAACAACAAAAACCAGATCCCTTCTTCCCTTGAAAGAAGAGACTGACATTTAAGAAAAATGTGAAACATGTATTGTCCTACCAATAATAGAGGAAAAAAATAAGGTAATAAAAATTCTAACAGCAAAATAACCCAAAGTAGGAAAACCTAAAAATAACTAAATTTGTAACTCAAGCTCTAGCTTTACATCATTCCTCAGTTCATTTCCTTCCTGCATCAGGAGCATCCCTAGGTACCAGCTGAACAAGAGGAACTGAATAGACCTCCAGGAAATGCCAGTGAAGGCCATTCAGGGCCAGCCCCCCCAATGCAGAGTTCAGGGCCTCTGGGCAAATAATGAACTTCATCTTCACCTGTGGTCCCAGAAGACAACTTGTCTCCTATAGAGGATGCTACCCGTCATTGAAAGGTGAACCCGGAAGCCTTTAGGTTTGTTTCTTTTTCCCACAAGGCAGATAAATGTGTCTTGAGTCACTATGTCTTCTACTGTAGGCTGTGTGGTGATTGTCTATATTAGATATAGAGCCTTTTCCAGCTATGGCCCTACCAGTAATGTGCCTGATCTATCCATTAGACAGATATTAATTAACATTAATGCAATGAGAAACTAAGATGGGTTTCCTGGATGAACCCAATGTTTTCCCATGACCTTACCAACCTCAACCTCATGTTGTCCACATTCAAGACTGTTTCTTATTTTGGTCATTCTGTACCACAGCTCCAAATCCACTGAAGACCTTCTTTCCTTGCTGGCAACTCCCCAAACTCCACTTCATATTCTCCTGAGCTGAGTCTGCCTTCAAACTCCCTCACCACCAAGAGTCAAGATCCAGAAATTCTGCAAAGTCGCAGCACCTCATCGACTCTCCTGGGTTCCGTATTCTCTCTCCCACCTCTTTGGCCTTGTTCTTTCTTGTTGTGAAGACTGACTATTTATGTATAGTTCTTTGGTGTAGATTTATTTATTTTTATGTCAAATCATTTCTCATCCTTCCTGTTTTGTTTGATTCAGATGTGCATTCTTGACTTATGGCCCCATCTTTCTTCCACACAGGAGGAGGCCCCAGATCCAGGCCAAGGTCAGCTCTTTGGAGAAATACTGCCCAGGAAAGGCATCTGGACAAGGTGCAGATCAGTCCATATATTTTACGCTCAAATGATCTCAGCCACATCCATCCTTCACTCTGTAAAACCTCCAAGACTTACCTTCCCAACACTTAGCTTGCCGTGAACACACTCTTCAGAGCAAGAATTCTCAGGGTTCCCAACCTGGAGGGAGTATGATACTGGTACAAGGACCGTTTTCTACAACTAAAGCAACATCTCAGCCTGAAGCATTTCCAGGTGGACCATTCTCTCACAACACTGAGTGGGCAGTCCCCCTCGCCAGGACCAAAAGAATAGCTTGAAGATATTCTAACATCTACCTTGTAAAGCAAAAGAGATCTTTAAAGAGATCTTTTGAGACTTCAAAAATGTCTGACTTTGCAGCTTCCACTGAAAGCCTAGTTACTGCTACAGCTTCCACATGCAGAAGCTTCAAATGCGGGGAGGACTGGGTGTTGGCCACCATCGGTCTGTAGAGGTAAAGCGGTATTGTCAACATACTTAACTTATCCTTACATCTTCCATACTTTAGGTGGTTCTTTCTTCCACTGCCTCAGAAATATAGCAATGGTTGTGCACATGGACCTCTGGGTAGCTGGACAGTCAATGACCATTGCCATTGTCACCACCATCATGCCATGACAGGAGCATGTGTCTCCCTGCAGGTCTTCTTCCCTGAGATGCCAAACATCTCCAGCCCCATGTGGAGCCATTCACAAGCAAGAAGGGACTGTCAGTAATAGACTCGGGGTTTGGGGCTGCCTGACCCAAGTCTGCTCCTATTTCCCATCATCCAGAATTGCAGATACCCCTGATGGTGCACACTGTGATGTGTGTCAGCTTGCTTAGGGATGGGCTCGGAAGAAGAGGAAGCAGAAGGGTTCTTCCCATAGTTTCCATGGTAGAAAATCCCATGTTTCCTTTTGGGGGCCCTCAGCGAGACTCTTACTGGTGATGAGTAGAGAATAATTTTTCTAGTTTCAGCTTGGTCTGTGAAAAGTGAAAAGATGCCAGCTGAAGACACTGCCAAGTGCAAGCTTATGCACTTCAAAGAATTCTTACTTTTTTTTCAGCCAGTGGAGACATAAAACCCCAGACTCTCAACTCTCTTTCAGTTCCAAATTGTCAAGTTGCTGATGGTGCAGTCTCTCCTAGAGTTTGTTTGGAGAAAGCAGCAAATGCATGAAAAGGGAAAACTGTATTTTACTCAAATGAGCTCCCTGAATTCATAGAGTATGTGATTAAGCGGCCATGTTGGGACCAGAATCACTTTACATTCCTGAAGCGTGACACTCTGGGACTTGGTCTCAGGCCTGGCAATAGCCTGGACCAAAGACAGGAAAGAAGAATTCAGAAATAATAGAAACTCAGTGGAGGGTGGGAAGGCAGCAAACCAGCGATGTGGGGACACTTAGATGGCTTTGTTTAGCCACATGTCCCCAGGAGGCTAAAAAAGAGGTTATTCCATGCAACAGCCCTCCTCCAGTGTTGTAGGAGGCCGCTTGTTTTTTCCTGGCTGCCCGGAACCGAAATAATCACACAGACACTATATTATTTAAATCACTGCTTGGCCTAATAACTTGTGCATATTTCCAGCTCACTCTTATATCTTAAATTAACCCATTTCTATTAATTTATATCTTACCATGAGGCTCATGGCCTACCAGCAAGGTTCTACCTGGCAGCTCATGTCTTTCCCCTCTGGGGGCCTCATAGCTTCTCCTTGTCTCCACCTACTCTCTCTCTTCTCTCTATCTATCTATCTATCTATCTATCTATCTATCTATCTATCTATCTATCTATTCTGGCCTGGCTATATTCTGTTAAGCCACTGGCCAAAAGCAGCTTCTTTATTCATTAACCAATTAAAAGCAACACATACAGAAGGACCTCCCATACTCCAGGACCTGCCTCCAGCCAGGTGTCCTATACAAAGAACATCAGGAAATGCCATAAGCACCATTTATCCATCCCTGAACCGTCTCTATTCAGATTAACCCAGGACTTCCTGCCACATAGACATAGGACTCTCCCTCCACAAGAACGAAACAAGTACCTATACCTGCCAACTGGAGAGCCCTTGGGGGAACCTTGGGGAAATGGATGTGTACAATACACCTTAGAGTGAAGGATCCATGGATGTCACCAACTGCTGGGGAGGGGGCAGGAGGATGTCACAGCAGAACTAGCATCTAAGTGGGACTCTGAAGGCTGACTTTGGTTTGCTGGTAGGCAAAGACAGAACACATTTCAAACAGAATGGGAATCCACCACTATTCATAAATGTGTTCCTAAGCAGATTTTATTTTATCCCTAAGTTGTAACCTTGAGCCTGTCCTTGGGTACTTCCTGTCTAGTGAGGAATATCCTTGAAAGCATGCCACTTGCATAGTGAGTGGGTGGCTCATGGAAGATAACAGTCCAGTGGGACCCTCAGAGTTTCCTTAGGAGCAAGAGGCCAGGTTGAAACATCACCCAAAGACAACGAGGGCACAAGTCAAGAAAGCCGTTATAGACACAGGAGACACAAACACTTAATAAAAGGGTGTGAGGTAGTGCCCCCTGTGGGTGACAGGAGTGCAGTGCAGGCAGGAAGGAGATGGGGGTAAGGAGGAGGATGTTCTAACTTAGTGTCAGGAAGCAGACAGAAGACTCAGGCAGGAAGTAGGCTCAGCTATAAACCATAATGCCTGCTCTCAGAAGCTCACTTCCCCCAGTGAAGGACACCTCCTAAGGATGCTACAACTTTCCCAAACCGGGCCACCAGCTGGAGACCAAATATTCAAATACATGAGCCAATGGAGGCCATGTCACGTTCCAACTGCAGCAAAAAACATTAAGGATTTTAATCTGCGGAGCAAGAATGCTGGTTTTCAAAACTAGTATGTCTGTCTGGTGAGATGTTTCTGTGCTTAAGAGCAATGGTTGCTCTTTTCAAGGGTCTGAGCTACATTCCCAGCACCGACATGGGAACTTACAACCATCATTAACTCCAGTTCCAGGGGACCGGATGCCTTCTTCTGGCCTCCAAAGGTGCCAGGCACACATGTGGGGCATGCACATGCATGTAGGTAATACACTCACATATATCAAATACAGATAAATAAATTTTTAAATAGAACTGGTGTGCTTTCTTCTTCAAGTACATAAATATACCTGTACTTCAAGTAAAACTCAGAGAGTGTGAAAGGCATAGCTATAATGATTAACATTTAAGAAAAATTAGATGGCAAGTCCCGCCTGGAAAGGAAGAGAGATGGAATCAGAGGGCGCTCAAGCAGAGGCTTCTCCACAAGGTCACCCAGTGGTCACAGCTTGACTGAAGGCCCACTATGAAGAGAATGCCTCCACTATGCAGTGTTATCTGAGAAATTTAAAAAAGATTGTGAAAACAGTCTCCGCAGCCAGAAGCTATTACTCATCTTCTCATCGGTTTCCTCAAACAATGCCCAGTGTGTTAGCCTCTGTAGGCAGAGCGAGGAACCAGAGTAAAAAACCCGTGAATGATGGGAAAATGTGTGCAGCCTTGGGGTGTGATGCTGTATACAGCCTTGGGGTGTGAAGTTACTGTCTTGTTCTAGGAGACCAGGACATTCTAGTCTCACAGCCTTGATCTCATCTCCTGGGGTGTTGGTGACTTCAAGCATATGGCACACTGTGACTTCCAGAATCCTCAACATCTCTGGAAGAAGGAATCTTGAAGAAACTAACCCTATCGGGTGAGAGGATGGAGCAAGGGTCACAGCTGGCTGGAAGAAAGGGGTTCAGACATGCATTGGTCTCTTACAACTCTACCAATGCAGCCCTCAATGGATGCCTCATGCATGCATTCATAAAGTTAGAAACCAGCTCCTGTGTGGCTAGCACTGCAGGTAATTCAACACAGCATGATCGGCCTAAGAAAGCCCAGTGTTTAAACAGTTAGGGATAATATCTGTAAAATTTAATGTGGTGAAAAAAAATCAGTCAGAAGCAATCATTTTCATTTTAGGTCAGGGAGAGAGAGAGAGAGAGAGAGAGAGAGAGAGAGAGACCCACTGCCAGAGGCAAGCCCTTCATTTCCTTGTTTATCTACTCCTTATCTCAGAAATTCAAAACATATGCCGCACTGGGGAGATTAGTTTTACCAGCTCCCGTTCATTATACTCCTACGACCATTAGAATTTTGTCAACCCTGGCATCAGAGAGCTTGGAAATATAGATTTAATCTTCAAAGACTGCGTTTGTACTCTGCTCTTCAAGAACAAATGAACAAGGCAAAGACAGGTTTCAAATCACCTCCCAGCCTGAATACATGGGGGAGGTATCTCTTCTTAGCTAGTGTGTCAACTGGCTTCTCTGTCTCTGGCACTTTCTGAGCATGTGTGCCAGGCCACAGGTGGGGCAGAACACCTGGTTTTACCTGGCTGCCACGCACACTGTCTGCAGCATGATGTGTTCACGGGAGGCAATCGCCCTGCAGCCAGGAGATCTAACCTTGGCTGAGTTGTTGAGCCAGCTGGTGTGATAATGGCTGACCTGACAGTCTGCAGCAACACTTCCGTCCTCTGCAGAATGCTGACTAACTGTGCTGACCGCGGTGCACACACCAATAATAAATCATTCCATCCTGGCACTCTCACCTGCTCCAGGGTTGCCCAAATACCACCACAACCTATGGTCCCTTTGTGAGGTCTAGCACCGCTCAGTCTGTTCTGTTTATGGTCCCTTTGTGAGGTCTAGCACCGCTTAGTCTGTTCTATTTGTGTATGTCTCATACCAGAGGTAGGTTTCCAGAGATCTGAGTCCCTTGTAATTTTAGCATCTGTGGGAGACGGTCCACAGCCTCATCAGCATGCTGCTGGCTGGATTGGATGAGACTCCACTTACAAAAGCATCAAGTGCGCTAAAATGCCAGCTGTTTCTATGCCATTGTCTTAGCTGGCTCTTTGGAGCACTAGTCTATCCAGATGTTTTCCTCAAACACAGGCCTGAGAGACTTGCTCAGCTACCAACTCCCCCTTCTTTCCAGACAGCAAGTTCTTAGGACTTCGGCCAAACTGTTGGGCTTTTGGAGTCCTGATATCCCACCAGAGATCTGGTCATATGTCCACCGAGGGTGATTTCTGTACACTAAGAATACAACTCTGAGCCGGGCATCAGCGGTGCATGCCTTTAATCCCAGAATTCAGGGAGGCAGAGGCAGGCAGATCTCTGTGAGTTCGAGGCCAGCCTACAGTGTGAGTTCCAGGACAGCCAGAGATACACAGAGGAACCCTGTATCAAAAAAAACAAAAACAAAATAGAACAAGAACACAGCTTTGTCATTTAAAGCTGATGGTGTATTGGCCACTTCACAGGGAAGCCCATGTGTGTGGTAGAGCAGCCAAGGCAGAAGGCATTTCTCCAACATGCTTTCCTTAACACAAAATCTTACAGTGTGATTCTGCTGTTTCCAAAAAGCAGAGCGGGGAGGGGCAGTGTCTATGCTCCCTCCCGGAGAGACAGGGAAGACTTTTCTAACAGACCTGGCCAATAGAAAGCTCTGGAGGAGATGCACACAGCTGCCAAGCATGGGCCATGGAAGGGGTATGACAGCTCGGTCCTCTTAGGGCATCGTCACTATAATCGACAAAACCCAGGGTACTCAGAGTTCCAACACAAGTGCTCCAACTCCCAGCTTCTGCTGCTGTTCCAGCGGAAGCACTGGCAAAACCTTGCCTTCGAGTCTTGCTTCTGAGGCCCCAGAGCTCATAAGCAGACAGAAGCCATCCCTGCCATGACCTGCCTGAACAACAGGCCCACAAAACATCTAAGAAGTAACCAAGGGTGATTGCTATTTAGGCCACTCCATTTTTGTCATGCAGCAGCAGAGAACCAATGACAAACTTCTCAGAATCGTGTTTTCCCTTAAGATCAGAAGCATGAGAGTGGGCTTTCCACCTGGTGACAAGCCTCAGGCTTGCACTGGAGGTATGTTAGCACACCAAGAGCTCCAACTTTGCTTGGGGCTGCTGGAGTTGCTATAGTCTACGTCACTACGCCTGTGCTGCATTTCTGAAATCTCCGTTGACCCTACCAGTGTACTTAGTAAACCTTCCATAACTTCCTCTAGCACTCTCTAACTTGCCCATCATGAGAGTTAAATAAGCCGCTATGTTAAGAACATGACATGACCCTGCATCTATATTATTATCAGGAGTCCCATGTGTATGGGGTGTGAGATGAGGCAGGGCAGATCCACTTACATTTACCAAGGGCTCCCAGATTGTATAAATCCTAGAAATGATCCCAGATCCTTCTCCAGAAGTTAAAGTCTGGCTAGAAAAATAAGCAAGTAATAATGGGTTTGGAGGCCAAAATGAACACAATCACCCGTATTTTGTATTACTGTTCGACATCTGGAATAAGACAGAAGGGTCATGCATGATGTCAAAAAGGCAGTCAAGAGTCCCGGAGAAGAAATTCCTTCAAAAAAGTGTTCAGCAGACCTCGATGGAGTTGAGGACCTGTGGGGGTCCAGGGTATAATGGAGATCCAGCTATGCAACTTAACAATGATGTAAACAAATGACCTGCCATGCATTGGCAAGGTACCTACTGGGGGCTTTGCTGCTTTCTTCTCTGGAGAGTTCCTGGGAGAGTTAGCAAGGTTTTTCAGAATGGTCACACATATAAGAAGTGGTTAGAAGCAACCAGAGGGAGGGAAAGGAAAACTGAAGGGCTAGTATTTTATTTACTCCTCGGGGGATGATGCTTGTGCTTGCCCTGTGATCCCCACAGTCTCCCTGTCATCTCCAGAGCCCAGGAGGTGTGTGATCTCTGGTTCACTGTTAAATGAGCAGAGATAAACAAGTCTGGGGCTGGGGCTCTCACAGGGATCTACTGCTGCAAGGAGAGAAGATGGGTGTGGACTGTGGCATTACACCCTTTCTCTGGAACAATGGGAAAATTTGCTATGATCCCTGGAAAAGAGTCCTGCAGCTCTTTTCAATGTTTTAGAGTGAACAGAAAAAAGTGGTCGGCTGTGTTTTAAGGCTGGGATAAGTCTTTCTCTTTTATATTTAAGTAAGCAAAGTGACCATACATAGCAAACTTGTGTTCTCTGTGATGAAGTCGTCAGCTCTATATGAAAAGAATAAAGAAGAAGAGAGAGAAGGGAGGAGGGAGGGAGAAGTAAAAAGGTAGGGAGGAAGAGAGGGAATGAGAGGAAGGGAGAGAAAGAAGAGCCAGGAGTACAGATCTCTGGAAGTTTGAGGTCAGCCTGATGTATACATTGAGTTCCAGGCCAGCCAAGGCTACATAGAGAGAGTCTGCCTGAAAAAAAGAAAGATAGGAGAGAGAGAGAGAAAGGAGGAAGGAAGGAAGGAAGGCAAAGGAAGGAGAAGAAAAGAGGGAGGAAGGGAAAGAAGGGAGGAAAGAATTAAGCAAACAAAGAAGTAATTAAGAAAGGAAAGGATTAAGGAAGGAAGGAAGAAGGAAGGGAAAGAAGAAAGGAAGGAAAGAAGAAGGGAGGGAGGGAGGAAGGTCACCACCTTTTGCTCCATTTTGGGAGTAGTGGTGGAAGGATTCAGCCTTCACTGTAAGAATCCCTGTGCTTTACCTAAAAGATAGAACAGATCTTTATGCAACTTGAGTGTCTCTGATCATGTGACTTGGTTCTGATTGCTAACTTAGAACTGGACACTTTCCCCATTGTAACTTCATCAAACCTGCCATGGATGACGGTGAGATCCATTCACAGAAGCACATGGAAGAGTCCAACTGGAAAACCAGGAAGCATAGGACTAAGAGTTTCTTTGTGTTTTCCCAAGAACAATGCTTCATTGTTACGAATTAGCTCAATATGGGAAATAACCAGGCCAGCTTAAAGAAAACAATTATATTTTTAATAGTTATAATAGGAAACACACATCACAGGAATGGGGAGTCTGACTTCCTCTGTGTCCGGTGAGAATCATAGAGAGCGTGCACCTGGTCCCTCTCAGTTTTAATTCCTCCATTCCAGGTAGCCACGCCTTAACTGGGTGTGTTGGTTAACAGAGCTTCCCTATCATCTCCCCCTTTTGTCTAAACAAAATGGATCCAAACCCAATACAACTATATACAATAGGAACAGATACCAAATATAAAACTACAAATAATAAACAATATTAAGCAAGGAATGTATAACAAAAGTTTTATTAAACATTTTATTTTAAGGAGTCTAAATCTTACATTGAAATTAAGCTTGGCTAAATCATGAGGAAGGTAACTACAATTATCTAATCTTTAACCCCATCAAAGATCTGAGAAGGGAAACAATATTACTTGAGTAAACAGGAAGTGCAATCGAGAAACTTCCAAAATGTACAACAAATGACAGAGACAACTGGCTACCTGAGTAATCACCCAAAGTCTCATTTGCAATGTTGAAGCAACTTTGGCTAAGGCCTATCATAATTGACATACCATTTTTTAAGGCAAGAGACTTTTTAAAACTATCCTACCCTGTCTTGGCAGGATTTGACAGTCCTGTTTTATCCATTTAGAGATACTATGTATATTTGTCAGTGGTTGAGGTATGGGCATTTCTTTGCCCAAAGGCCAGTTCTATCAAGAAAACAAGCTCCCAGTGAAGTGTCTCGGGTGCACAACATTTTCTCAGGAATAGATCGGTGTTGCCAGGAACGATTGTGTCTCACTACCATAGAACTCTAAGTCAGATTAAATGCCATTTTCTACAGCTCTTTGAAGAGGTTGATGATTATCTACTATATAGAATATAATCTCTATGTATCTAAAGACCCTGATTAGTCTAACTATAAATATGACAAATAGATGACTACTGATTTATGATTCTTAATACCTATCTAATTTAAAGACTAAGACAATAAACAACTGTGCAGTAAATGAGGACAATGACCTCCAAATTTAAACAATTTATAAGTATCTTGATCAGAGGTAGAAATGTACACTGTAATATGGTAAATATATATATAAATACATAAACAATGTTTTAAACAGGTAGAAGCATACATGCATACAATATTTGATATAATTTAACTTTGTATCAACATACAAGAATCTATACCAATGTAATTGTACATAAACAATAACTCACAAATACCAAACTATTATCCCATCATCCAATTAACCCCTTTTTTGAAAAAGATCCCTGGGCTTATAAAATTTTCCCCCCAACCTTCAACCATATAATCAACCCCTAAATAATGTCCCTAAGCCCGAAGACAAACTTTGTTGGGAGAGGGGACGTTGTCCTCTAGAATTAATTCCCCATCCCTTCATAGCTATGCATTTCTGATGAGTCGAGATATAGATTTGAGTCCAGTAAACATGTTTTTATCTCTTCTTCTTCTTCTTCTTCTTCTTCTTCTTCTTCTTCTTCTTCTTCTTCTTCTTCTATACAATCTACCTTCACAACACACACACACACACACACACACATCACAATATTAAAGAAGTACAAGTTAAATCCCAAAGGGAAGAGAACTTTCATTCTCCTCAAAGTTCTAATGCACTGGTTCTTGACTTTCTTAATGCTGCACCGCATTAATACAGTTCCTCGTGTTGCGGTGACCCCCAACCATAAAATTATTTTCATTGCTACTTCATAGCTGTAATTTTGCTACTGTTATGATTCATAATGCAAATATCTGTGTTTTTCATTAGTCTTAGGTGATTCCTGTGAAAGGGTCAGTTGACCCAAAAGGGGTCACAACCCACAGGTCGAGAAGCCCTGCTCCAGAGATTACAGAATTATCGTAAGGGTGGAATACGAGCATGCCTAGAAGAACACAGATCCCCTCACAGATTTAGCCATGGAAGAGAGACTGTTGTGATTTGCTTTACTTCACAGAGGTCACTTAGTCACTGTACAATCTTCAGTGAGTATCAATCTCAGGGGTCATTCAAAGCAAATAAGAACCAAAGATAGTGGCAAAACTCAAAGCCTTCAACGACAGTAACAGTGGGAAGCTATGGAGCTTGCCACAAACCCCATAAGCCAGCTCTTTTCACGCTGCGTGTCCCTCACAGCCTGCTGTTTGTCGGGGTGGCAGGAATGGGGGGAGAAAGCCAGAGTCAGGAAGCCTGGATTTCTCTAACTGTTATCCGCCCCTGCACGTGACCTGCACATCCTATTTTTTCTTCCTAGTCTCCAGTTGGGGCGGATGAGTCAGAAACACACCTCTGCTCAGAGGAACCACAATGAAACTTGAACAGAATATGCTGGGCTGAAGTGCCACCTATATCCCAAACATCACCAAAAATTAAATCCAAGACCCGGAAGATGGGCAAGGACAGACATCAGAGCCCATATTCTTCAAGTCATCACCAGCTGTGATCTGAGGAAGAGAAAGAGAGAGATGACGAGCACCAACGGGATGATTGCAGATGAGAAGTAAGGAGTGGCACTTGGGAAACGTGGGCTTTAGCCTCATCCTAGCCAGACTTGAGCGTAATATCCTGAGTGAGGCCTTGCTTTCCCTTACTTGAAAAGCTTTCTCTTTTGAGGTCTTAGGGAATTTAAAATTACAGATATCAAATGATTTAAATGTTTAGGAAGTGTGTTCTAAATTCTCTATGGAAGGATAATGATTATTTTTATATTTAATTATATGCATGAACTTTGGATTAGCTACATAATTTGCAGACCCCAGCACCCAATTCTGTGTACAAAAGCTTTTAAAAATTTCAGCTTGAGTCAGGTGGTGGTGGCGCACACCTTTAATCCTAGCACTTGGGAAGCGGAGACAGGTGGGTGGATCTCCGTGAGTTTGAGGCCAGCCTAGTCTACAGAATAAGTTCCAGGACAGGGTCCAAAGCTACAGAGAAANCAAAAAAAGAAAAGAAAAGAAATAAAAAGAAAAGAAAATTGCAGCTTGAGATTCTAGTGACTATGCAAGTCATGTACCCATAAGATTGGTCCCGTTTAACCAAAGCCAAAAGAGGAGTGGACACTTCTGATGCCCGACAATCACTCAGCTGACTTCATTAGAACATGAGCAAGCTTGAGAAAACCTAAGCCTACACAGACAAACATGCTTGCTGTCTTGTTAACTCTTCTCCCAGAGATTCTAGCACTAAGACTCTGTTGAGGAGTGAGGGAGCTAAAAGCCAGGGGGGATGACAAGGACACCTGCTTCAGGATCAAATGCATGTTACAGAAGCATATGCAATATATTTCAATCTCTCCAATGGATGAGACCTAATTAATTGTATTTAATTGTGTTACTGTGAAAATTGTCAAAATCAAACCATAATTAAATAAATGAACCAATTAACTAATTAATTAATTAACCTGGGAGAATTTTGAAGGAGCGAGCTCACCCAGGCATGTCTGATAACATTAACTGTCATAGAGGGTGAGGCTATGATGACACTAGGAGGCCACTAGAGCCTTACATAAAAACCACTTCCTCAAGGACATCTGCCTAGGAATCACCTTTGAACTATATCCACCCTTGTTATTGGTACTTGTCGTCAAGAACTGTTTTTTCAAAACAGTTTATATAATCCTTACTTCAGCCCTAAACAGGGCATCTGTATCACACCCTCTCAAGGCCTAGGGACCATTGTAGAAAAGGTAAAGGAAAGATTGTAAGAACAAGTAATGATCTATGACTACAATGAGATCGTGTCTTCTGTATAAAGCAGGGCTGTTGTGCATATGGACTCACAGTGGTTGGGACAACAGCTTGCACAAGACCCATACAAGCTAAAATCAGACAAAACCCCAGAAAGCAGGGGGGGAGGCAGAACTGAAGCCTCACCCCTACTTGAAGAGCTTTGGCAATTGATGACAGCAGAGAGGAGGAGGGTCAGGGTTCTGTGGAGGTGTGGCCACCAGTAGCTCAACCATGCTCTATGGCAGGTCCTCTGCCCAAGAGTATTCGGGTAAAACAAATTGAACTATATTAGTATAAAAAATTTTTAAAGGACAGGAAGTTGGGTGGGTAGGGAGATGAGGAGATGTGGGAGGAGTTGGGTGAATATGATCAAAACATACTGTAAGAAATTCTCAAAGGATTAATAAAATAGTGCTTGAAAAAGAGCTTGATTCGAGCTCATTAAGCATATGAATAGTTTAGGAAGACATGATTATTTCCATTACAGTGTTCACTTTTGAATGGACTCACTAACCATCGGCAGTTTGTCTCTGCTTGTGAGTTAGAGCATTGGGCTATAAGCCAGCCACACATAGAGGATATCACACTATCAAAAGCACTCAGAGAGGCTGTGCACAGAGTATATCAAATAGTAGGAGAACTGGAGTTGCCCTGTCAGTGAGACTGCTGGGACTTGGACAGGGGAGCCTTGGGATGATACATCTTTAGAAACTTCTGGGATATGATGGCAGACTAGAAGCTGCCTCTGACACTTGTTCAACTGTGTTCATTGCTGCTCTATTCATATAGCAAGAAACTGGAAACAATCTAGATAACCCTCAGCAGAAGAATGGATAAAGAAGATGTGGTACATTTACACAATGAAGTATTACTCAGCCATTAAAAAAAATCATGAAAATTTCAGTCAAATGGTTGGAACTCAGGAAAAAACCATCCTGAGTGAGGTAACCCAGACCCAAAAAGACAAATATTAGGTATGTACTCATATAAATGTGGATATTAGCTATTAAGCCAGTGATAACCAAGCTATAATCCATAGAACCACAGAGGGTAGGTATAGAGTAAGGGGCTAGAGGAAGTAGATAGATCTCATTAGGAAAGAGAAATAGAATAGATGTTTACAGATTGTTGGGGGCTAGAATGGGAAGATCAAGAGGGAATGGGAAAGGGAAAGGGGATAGTGGTGGAGAATATGGAGAAAGACAGCTAAAATTAAAGGGACGTTTAAGGAGTAGTATGGAAACCTAAATATATACATATATGAAGGTGATCTAAATGAAATCACCAAATATTCGGGGAGGCAGAGACCCAAGGGGCCACCTCTTGTCACCTAATGAAGCTTCCAGTTGTTGGGCAAAAGAGTTCCATGGGAACTCCCAAACAATCCAGGCTATTGCCAAGATAATGGATTGCTCTCCACAAACTAACAACAAAACCCCATTATTAAAGATAACATTTATATAATTCATTGAACACAGAGATGTCAAGCTGGCACCTACATAGAACCTTCACCCCTATGTCCAGCATCCTTGTTACAGGAAGGTACTCTACATGCTATCAGAAGAGAAACATAAACACCAAGCTAGTCATAAACCCTTTATTTACAATGCTTGTACTGCATGCAAGATAAGCCAGGGCAATGGTGGGCACAAAACTTGTGGGAGCCACCAATCAATAACTGACCTAACTTAAGACCCACTTCACAAGATGGAACACATGCCCAACACTGCTTGGGTGATCATGAACCTGAGACTAGATATTCCAGGAACCTAGGGCAAAACCAAATAATAATGATCTAAGAAAGAGAGAAAGAAAGAGGAGAGAGAGAGAGAGAGAGAGAGAGAGAG
>LOEQ01007088.1:50839-64973 GCA_001685075.1 Bramus lutescens | reverse complement strand
ACCCTGTCATCGTGTACCGTCCTGTGAATTCACTCCCCA
The DNA here is from genome assembly GCA_001685075.1 of Bramus lutescens. Lineage (NCBI taxonomy): Eukaryota > Metazoa > Chordata > Mammalia > Rodentia > Cricetidae > Bramus > Bramus lutescens. The sequence continues at coordinate 64,934 of LOEQ01007088.1, read as the reverse complement.
CTTCCCGCCTCCTGTCGTGTTCCATTTCATGCTTGGTGCAGGGAGTGGAGCTCCCCTTGGATTTCTTAACCCTTACATCTGAGATCTGACCAAGGTTCTCATCCGTTACTTCCATGATAGATGCGACAGAACTGCCCTCCACAGCAACATTGTTAGTTGACTCCTGGTGTACTCTATCCAAGGAGGCCATCCGGGGCATGTCAAGGCTCTGGCCCAATCTGATACTCAGGCCTGTACCAAGGCCCAGGCCAAGGCTTAAGCCAAAACCTGGGTTCGAACCCAGGCCCAAACCCAAGCCCAGGCCCAGGCCCAGGCCAAAGCACAGGATCAAGAAGAGAACTAGGCCAGTGACAGTGAACTTCTGGGAGAGAACCCTCATTCTTCGCCTATAGGAAAACCAGCTCGAGCCATTATGGATGGGAGGTCTCATGATCACAGATCACCGTTGAGCAGAATCAGGGTATAGGAGTTGTTCAGATGCAGTACACAATGAAGTAAACCAGATCCAGAAGCATGAAAGAGGCCAAACATGGAGAAATTACAGACATGGAAATCGGGTGTTGTTTATTACTGCCAGATCCCAACCCTCCTCATATTCTGAGGGCTCCACATCCCAAGCTTCCTCTGTATTACTGCCCTCCTGGTCTCTGACTAAGACTAAGTCTGCTGATCTACTTCCTTCCTGGACTTTTACTTGGCTTCTGCCTTCTCCTACAGATAGTGTTGGCTTCTCTGGCCTCAAATGCTGCCTTGCACAATTGTAAGCCATAAACTGCCCCATTTAGGATAGAGTCTCAACCTGTCCCATACCCTCTCCTTACTTCACCTTTGCCCACCTACTACCAAATTACTGCTGGGCTCATTCTGACATTCTTGGCTCTTGTCTTGGTCCTATGGGGTAGACATGACAATATCATGACATGACAAATCAACAGAGCTGCAATATGGATTTGACAACTAGGGTTTGTGATTAACACTACCCACCACTGTTAAGACAGTGGCCAGTGAGCTGCTGTAGAGGGCAGATTGGCACTCAAGCATAAGGAGAGGGGNNGTAGAGGGCAGATTGGCACTCAAGCATAAGGAGAGGGGAAAGGTCAGACAAGCCAAACAATGAGAGAACAATAGTAGTATCTGAGGGGGCTCCATGGGAAAAACAAGGACCCAGTTCAAGCAAGAACTAACTTTGTGTGGTAGGTGATGGAATAAGATAAAGAAGTTTCAACAGGGACCTTCCACCCAAACCCACTTTGTCAGGTCCATATATTTGTACCAGCCAGGGTCATCATATCTACATGCAGCAAGCTCTGAATTCCTCTGAAGTCAAGACTGACACACTTAGCAACCAGTAACATCAGGTTCTACTATTACTAACAATCAGCTACCTTTTCTCCCAGACCTTATTATTATCAGTTATACCCTTTAATTCCACAGCAACCCTACCACATTTTTATATTTACAAGCAAAAGCATAGTGGTTCAAGGTAGACATGACCCATTGAGCAATGGCTAACTGCTCAATTACTAATCGCTCTTGCAAGCAGAAATAGTCATAAAAAAAATTGTGTGGCTCAATTCGCAGCAGAAGTCAAAAGTTCCCTCTACAAGAGTGAGATTCCAATGATCTAACATAGTTAAAGCCACTTTGAAGAGAAAGGGAGAAGGGAGACCTCAGTGCTGAAGAGGAAAATGCTGATAATGCTGCAAAGTGTTTAGTGAACCCTACCACATTCAGTTTGTACCTCCAAAGATTGAAATAAAGCTTATCCTGAGTATCAAGTAATGTATTGAAAACATGTTATTTTGTGAAACATTTTGCATGCATTTTATTCCATCAATAAGAAATTTTTCTTATCCTCAAATTTTTTGAAAGAAACTATGAAGAAATGAACACCATAATTTGTTTCTTGAGAAATCATTTCTTATAGACATGCAGAGTTATACATTTCTTCCCCAGTGGAGTTTATGCCCAGTCACTTCAGAGAGATGGATTGATGGAATGAAATATTTAACTTCTAGTTTTATTTGGCTTTTTAAGTCAATTCTCCCTTACTGAATTGAGTAACCAACCCAATTTTTCAACTATAAGCATGTTCCTTGTAGTTACTAAATGGAGAATAATCACAAGCAAAACCATTTCTGTCTTTACCCTGTAATATGGTAACTCAGACAGTGTATCAGAAGACATCACAAAATAGTCTTTTCTCATGATTATCTTCACAGAAGATGGAGAACTTGCACTGCAAGGATGGATAACACATCTTAACTGAGGACATTAGTAGAAGAAAGCTGTTTTCTATGCCTAGTCTTTGTTATAATGTACTAATACTCTGACAAAAGCCTAACACTTGGGGGAAGTGAAAGACGCAGTGTTGAGCTGGGACAGAAGATAGAACAAGAAGATGTGGAAATCCTGTGGTAAGAAATAGAACCCTGATTTTTCCAACAAGACAGTATCCATAGTTGATTCTATTTTGTTTAACTCAGTACCAACAGAGCACTGCTTAAATACATCATCAGTGTCCTCACTTTCTAGGTCTCCTTTCTCTGTTCAATCATTCTTGCTTCCCAACTCTCAACAGTTTCACGAACCCTTACTTTACAGGAGTTGCCATGATATAAGAATACAAATTCCAAGCCCATACATTTTTCCACATCAAGAAGAGCTCAACTTTCCACTTGAAGTTGTAAGATAAAAATTCTCCATACTATAGTCATTCATTCATTCATTCACTGAGCATGTCCTGATCACAATACATCTGGAATAATGTTAGAAGATCAGATTTCAAACATACTTAATATTCACAGCTTGTTCTCTCTAGTCCATGCTCTGGAGATAAAGACAGATGTTTGGATGATACTAAATCATGTGCAACACTCTAACAGAGATGAGAACAGTGTGCTAAGGAAGCTCAAAGGAAAGAAAAATCAGCTATGGGGGGGCCTGCAAGTAAGATACCTTGGTATGTAGGAAGTACTCAGCTGGAGACATTTCAGCTTGCTGCTGAAACTAGAAGTACAGTTAGCAATAAATAGAGGGGACAGGTGGCTTCAGATACAAAAAAAGCAGTATGAAAGTAGCAGGGTGTGTGTGTGTGTGTGTGTGTGTGTAGGGGGTGTGCACACATATATTTGTCCTCCACAACAAAATATCTAGAGCTTTGGGAGAAGTGTAAGATAGACCTTTGAAGCAGATGGGCTCATCACCCAGGAAAGTAGATCTTTTCCTTCAAAACAACCATTGAGAATAGTATGTGGTACATTTATTATTTTATTTGGTTTTTTATTACATAAATGCATACTTTTCATTTTAAGTTGTTTTAGTATGTACATCTTTGTACTTCAGAAGTCCACTTGTTGGTTTTTAAACTGTATCTTGTTGGGGAAAAGTTTATATCTGTTCTTGCTTTTCTCTAAAACTAATGTTGACTCTTTCCCTGGTGTTTTGCATACTTGGAATCCATATACTTTCCTTCTCATCCTTACTTTACCTCTTCTTCCTCCTTTAACATTCCCTCCTCACATCACTAACCTAAACATTGGTACTCTTAGCCCTTTTTTAAAATGACTGTTAAACTATGCTTTCCCCAACCAGAGTACCCTAATGCTGCTGTCTCTGATCTCAATTGGGAAGGAAAAGTTAACTGAACAAGTATCTTTCTTTTGCAGCTAACACTAAAACTCCTGCCAAACTGTCACATTTGTTGCTGCAGCTGGCTTTCCTATTGAAAAACTGAAAATCAGAGGATGCATTCATCCCAACAGATGTACAGAACACAACAAATAAATACAAAAAAGTCATGAGACAGCATTCCATCATGACACCTCCACAAGGTGACAACTTCTCAATACAGTAAAAAAAAAAATAGCGAGATAGCTGAGATGCAAGATAAACATTTCAGATTCCTACTTTAAAATGAATCAACAATTCTATACAGTGCTCAAATAAACTAGATATAGACAGGAAAGTTACTAAATAAATTCAGGACCTAGACAAGAAATTTAACAAAGAGGATGAAATAATCAGCAACTTGGAGGAAAATTTTACATACATAGAATAAAAGTTCAGCAAGATGGATGCTGAGATACTGAAAAGCACCAGCAGACATTCTGGAAATAATCAATCTGTTCAATAAAAAAAAACAGAAGGCAAATAAGACAAAGTAGAACAAAGCTCTACACACACACATGTGCGCACACATACACACATATATACACACACGTATATATATTAAAATTAATGAACATGAGTAAAATCTCTAAGAACTTTCAAATTCATTCAACCTATTTAATAAAATTACAGCTAAGAATCTTCCAAATCTAGAGAAAGAAATAGACATCCAAGCATGGGCAACATTTAGGCCCCAAATGGATATAATCAGAGAAGAACATCATCAGGCTATATCCAAACCAAGATGTCAAAAGTACAAAACAAAGTAAACCGCTAACATGATGGCATAGTGATGCTCATAACTGGTGAAGTAGACTTGAAAATAAAAGTCAAGCCAGGGCTGTACATACACATAATCTCAGCAGTGAGTATAAGAAGCCAGAAAGATGCTCAGTCTAGATATAGTGGGGAGCACCTTGGACCTTCCCCAAAGCAATGTGCCTTACCCTCTCTAAGGATTGGATGGGGTGAGGTGGGAGGGTGTGTGGAGGGAATGGGAGGAGAGGAGGTAGTGGGAACTTGAATTGGTATTTTTTAAAATCTAATAAATAAAAAAAGACAGAAAGATCCTGGAGCTTGCTTGCCAGCCAGTCTACATTAATTGGAGAATTCAAGGCCAATGATAGACTTGGCCTCACAGGAAGTAGAGGATATTTCTCAGTATGACACCTGCTTTAGCTTTATATTGCTGTGACAAAACTCTATTACCAAGACAACTCATGAATTAAAGCACTTACTTCAGGATAGGGGTCACAGTTTCAGAGGAGAAGAGAGTCCATAGCAATCATGGTAGAGAGCATGAGAGCAAGCAAGCAAGCACAGCTCTGGGGCAGTAACTGAGAGTTTACATCTCATCCATAAGTACAAGACAGCGGTGGGGAGGGGGTGCTGATTAGGAATGGTGTGGGAATTGAAACCTCACAGCCCATCCCCAGTGACACACCTCCTCCAATGAGACCATACCTCCTAATCCTACCCAAACAGTTCCAACAACTCCATTCAAATATTTGAGTCTATGGGAGATATTCGAACCACAACACTCAAGGTTGTCTTTGGCATTAACACACATGCATACATACCTGCACATAGAAACATATATGTGCACTGCACACATGTGTGCACACACACAAACACTTGCACACTCACATTTCAAAAAAAACCTGGAGTGATGAAGAATATAGAGAAAAAAATTTTAGAGTAACACTGAGATGTAGGTAGAGATGCGAACTTTTTGAATAGAACCCACTAGCGCAGGAAACATCCCCCAAGGATTGACTCATGAAAACTAGAATTCTAACTTATTTTTGTACAAAAAATAAGAAATCTGATAACAGTTTATAGATTGATATTAGAATGAGCATGGTGATATAGATCAAGGAAATCTTGAAGCGGGACATTGTACTTATGTTGTTGCTCATAAAAAAAACTTACTAACTTAAATGTCTTAAGATACACAAAGATCATACTGGAACACATTTTCCCTCTAGTTGGGCAGATTAGTTGAGTCTTTGAAATTTGATACCCAAGAGGCTGCATGCAGATGGTAATGATGAAATGTAAGAGATATTGCCAGCTTCACATCCATCTGACTCAACAACTTTACTACATATTCCTCAAATTCCAGATGCAGCTTCCTAGGTGACTGATTAATAGGAAGTGCATTTCTGGCCCAAACTCAACATCATTTAATTACACCTTTTTATTTTAATAAATTGGACTTCCACTTTGGTCTAATATAAACAGAGACTGCACTTTCATTCCCGATTGCCCAGACCTGAATAATCACACAGAAACTGTATTAATTACAACACTGCTTTGCCAATGACTCTAGAGTATTTCTAGCTAGCTGTTACATATTAAATTAACCCATTTTTATCAATCTGCATATTTCCACAAAGCTGTAACCCACCAGTAAGGTTCCAAAGCATCTGCTGTTTTTATTGTGGGTATGAAATCATGGCTATAAATTCATGTTTCATTTAATAGGTGGCTATGTCTATTTGAAGAAAAGGTATCTTAGTCATTGTTCCTTTGCTGTGAAGAGACACCACCATTACAGACACAGTTCTGATAAAAGAAAGCAGTGAATTGGGGATTACTTACAGTTTCCAAGGTTTATTTCATTATCATGGCAGTGAGTCTTGTGGCACTCAGTAAGGCAGGGTGCTAGAGAAGTAACTTCTGGTTTTAACATTAGGATCCACAAGCAGCAGAAAGAGGGAGCTACTGGGCCTGGTTTTGACTTTTGAAAGATCAAAGCCCACCCATAGTGACTGACATATTTCAACAAGGATACACCCCTTAATTCTTCTGAGGTAGTGCTACTCCCTGATGATGAAACATTCAAATATATGTGCCTATGGGGCCATCTTCTTCCTCTTTTGAANAGACCTGAATAATCACACAGAAACTGTATTAATTACAACACTGCTTTGCCAATGACTCTAGAGTATTTCTAGCTAGCTGTTACATATTAAATTAACCCATTTTTATCAATCTGCATATTTCCACAAAGCTGTAACCCACCAGTAAGGTTCCAAAGCATCTGCTGTTTTTATTGTGGGTATGAAATCATGGCTATAAATTCATGTTTCATTTAATAGGTGGCTATGTCTATTTGAAGAAAAGGTATCTTAGTCATTGTTCCTTTGCTGTGAAGAGACACCACCATTACAGACACAGTTCTGATAAAAGAAAGCAGTGAATTGGGGATTACTTACAGTTTCCAAGGTTTATTTCATTATCATGGCAGTGAGTCTTGTGGCACTCAGTAAGGCAGGGTGCTAGAGAAGTAACTTCTGGTTTTAACATTAGGATCCACAAGCAGCAGAAAGAGGGAGCTACTGGGCCTGGTTTTGACTTTTGAAAGATCAAAGCCCACCCATAGTGACTGACATATTTCAACAAGGATACACCCCTTAATTCTTCTGAGGTAGTGCTACTCCCTGATGATGAAACATTCAAATATATGTGCCTATGGGGCCATCTTCTTCCTCTTTTGAAAGAAGYCAGCTGAKGTSRTTACTATTTTGGATGAATGCATTTGTTGTAAAATAATCATATTTGTTTCTTTATTTCAGTTTCTCAATTTGGCAATAAAGAAATAATATTTTAAAATAAAAAAGAATTGACTCATGAGATTACATGAAAGTAAAAGGTTGCTGCACAACAAAGGAAGCTGACAGCACAACAGGAAAATATTTCTGCCAGCTTATCTCTAAATAAGATGTACATATCTAGAATATATGAAGAGCTATAAAAGTTAAACCCCAATAGAAATCCAAAACTGTCTATCAATAAATGAGCCAATGAACTGAGCAATTTTCAAAAGAAGAAACACAAATAGACAAATAATTACTATTATTAAAAGTGTTCATCTATAGCCATCAGGGAAATGCAAATTAAAACTACTCTGAGATTCCACCTCACCTTTGTCAGAATGTCTATCACCAAGAAAATAAAGGGCAAGTTCTGGCAAGCATGTGGAGAAGGAGGAACCCTTATCTAGTGTTGGGGGGAATGGAAACTGTTACAGACACTATGGAAATCAGTGTGAGAGTGTCTAAAAACAAATAAAAATAGAACTTCCATATAATCCAGCAATACCACTTCAGGATATATACCCAAAGAACTCTATAGCCTACTGCAGAGATACTTGCTCATCCATGCTCATTGTCATTCTATTCGCAACAGCCAGAACATGAAAAGAGCAGTTGTCCATCAACTGATAAATGGATAATGAAAATATGACACATATAGACTGTGGAACACTAGTCAATTATAAAGAAAAATGAAATTACTATGATTTCAGGAAAATGGGTAGCTCTGCAAATTATTAAATAATATGACTCCAGTTCAGAAAGACAAATACTTCATGTTCTCTTTTATGTGAGGATCCTACTTTCTATTTTTATATATGTATATTTATGGGACAGTTAACATGAGTATAGGACATGAAACTATAAAAAATACCATAAAACATGGAAGATGAGTTTAAGCAAGAATGGTGCAAAAAGTATAACAGAATACATACGACATGAAAGGGAAATACTGAGGATACAAGGTGGGGCTTAATGAGATGGATGGGTGAGGAGCAGTAGGCAACATGGATTAACCAAATCAAAGTCCACTCTAAAACTCCAGAAGAAAATCTGTTATACTTTTGATGGCTAAAAAAACATTTTAAAGCTTAAAGAAGCACCAAAGAAATTCCACTATAAATAAGCTGAAAGGAGATAGCAGATTGGGTGGACGGATTCTTCATTGTAACAAGTAATTTTAAAGAGCTCTAAATTGTCGATTTGGGATTAATGTTGTATTATTTCTGAACTGACACAGGTTGTTGTATCTATTTTGTTTGAATATTGCACTCTGTGAGCAAATTAGCCATGGGCATGGCAAAATACAGAAATTCAAGGGCAAAACGTTATACTGAATGCCTTTGATTTTACGCCTATTCAAAAATTGCTATTTCTTCTAACCCCAACAACCCTGTGTTATTGAGACTATTACAGACAGTCTCCAATTTGCTATGGCTTGACTTCAGTTTCTCAGCTTTATAATGGTGCAAATTTGATGCATAGTCAGTGAAATCGTACTCTGAATTTTGATGTTTCCCTGGGCTAGTGAAGAGTGATAGTGTGCTTTCCCCATGCTGAGCCCTGGCAGTGAGCCATAGCTCCCACACAGCCACAAGATCATCATAGTAAACAATACATACTCTACAGTACACTGTGTATGTTGAGTCCATCCAGCACACTTTTAATTACTCTTTCATTTTATTACAGGGTGCTGTGTTTTGTTTTGTTTTGTGGGTGGAAGGAGATATTCCCTCCTGAGTCAAGAAGCATTTATATTATTTGTCTTTGTAAACAAGGAAACAAACCAGAGAGTTTTAATGTCCTTTTTATTTTCTTGTATTATTATTTTATTTTATGTGTCTGAGTTTTACCCACATGTATGTCTATGCACTATGTGAGTACAGAGCCAGTGTAGGTCAGGAGTCAGATCCTTCAGAACTGGAGGGGCGGATGGTTGTGAGCTGCCATGTCGGCACTGAACTTGAAACTGGGGACTCTGGAAGAGCAGATAGTACTCTTAACCACTGAGCCATCTCTCCAGCCTTTTAAACATTATATAACCAGTAAGGGGCAGAACCTGAATTAAGAAAACAAACATTACCTTTAATCTCAACACGTACAAATAATCACTCTGTTATTTGGTATATAACTCATTTTCATTTTTTCCAGGTGTTTAAGAAACCATAATTCTTGAGTGACTGTTACCTACAAATTAAGAAATGATAGATTTTCTGGCCTCATGTTTTAGAGGTTTCAATCCATCATGGCTGGGAGGGCCTGGCAGGGCAGTGCAGCTCACATCACGACAGTCAAAAATTAGAGTGAGGCCAAAGGAGAGAAGGGCATAGACAGCATACCTCAAGAACTTGGCTTTTAGTGACTACTGCCTCAATCTAAGCCCTGCCTCCTAACACTCCTCTCAAAATAGTTCCACAAGATGTGGACCCAGCCAACAATATATGGGACCATGGAGGATATTTTCAAAATGTAGCAGTCAGCCTAACTGTGTGTTTCACAACATTGTCCACAACAGCCAAGCTACCAAGTCAGGCCAGATTCCCATCAAATGTAAAATAAAGAAAATATAACATGCAGATGCACAGACACACACACACACACACACACATACAGAGAGATAGACAGAGAGAGAGAGAAAGAGAGAGAGAGAATGATGGAGGGAGGGAGGGAGGGAGGGGGAGGCAGGGAGAGAGAAATACCATTCAGGCTTAAGGAAGAGCTAAAACTTTTGATGCAAAGAAATTGAAATTAATGTAACTAGAGATTACGAGAAATAAACCAGACTCAGAAATTCAGCTACCGTACATTTTCTTTCTTGTAGAATCTAGAAAAAGAAGGCTGGAAAGTTGAAAAGGCATTAAAGAGGAAAGGGCCTATGATCACAGTGAAGAGGAAAGCAGGATTAAAGAGACTAACAGGGAGGGTGGATAGAATCAAAATATATCCTTGAGTGAATATGTCGCAAGGAACTCTTTATTTTTAAAATTGATATTCGTTAAGAAATGTTTTAAACTTCTATTGTTTCTTGGAAAAGTAGTAGCCTCATTCAAGTGATGATTCTGATCCATTAACTATATCAGCTTTAACTTAGAAATTTTTAATGTCAAATAATGTTTTCAAATATAGAATATATTTACTAAGGAGGGCAATTCAGTGCAAAGTTCACAGCTGTTCTTTCCCATCTATCCCACAAAATCTGCGGTAGCTTCCCCTATGCATGCCTAAGTTTTAGTTACTTACTTTACCCCATCTCATAGATTCTCTAATTAAGAAAATCTTCATGGAACACTTTTCCTTGAGCCGGGATCTAAAATGTAGTAAAGGCTTCCATTGGTAGAAATAATTGGTCAGGGAATTCCAGATGATCATGACAAATAACAAATACAGTCAGCCTTGTAAAAGATACAATGTGTCTAACAGTGTAACAGTGTTTTGAGGATGCCATCCACGTGCACATGCAATATCTTACAGATACTATAGTATGACTCACGATCATATTTTCCTGGGTGCTGGAGAAATAGACTTATCTAAGCACCGAGTTTAGGAAAGAGAGCTCATTGTGTACCACCTCTTACTGAGCCTGAAGTGTTCCAAAGGTACAGCCCCATATTCCAGAGAAGAAAGGGGTTGGATATGATAGTCATAGGAGACATAAAGATAGGAAATTACTATTATAAAACAAGTGTGTTTTTTCTGTTTATCTTGTCATGGAAAACACATTGCATAAACAGTATAGGAAAGATGAAGGGGCAACCACAAATGAAAGGTGTATGAAAAGTCACATGGAAAATACAATTACTTTACAAATTTTTGGAACTAGAAAATCACAAGCAAGCTATGAGCATAAATTTGTGGAGAGACTAACCACTATAGACAGCATCCTGCTATATCACACTCCTCCAGGCTCCTCCTACCTATGTCTACAGGGAAGAATAGGATCTCTGGACATGCCTCCAAAGTGAAGAGAGCAAAAATCCTGGTGATTTCTGCTCAGTTAATCAAAAAATCTTACAGAAACAATTTCATCTCTAGGTTTCCTGAAATTTTTTAAAAGAAAATGATCAAAACCTTCCTAATACTTCTGTAGAACTCAAAATATTTAAAAAAATGAGAGTGCTAGATTTAAATAAAATGTGGTTTTTAAAAAGCTTGAGTAAAAGGTGAAATAAACCCAAATAAAACTTCCTTTTTATTTGACATTGCTCATCACTTCCTTGCTGACTTGAGTCAGGAGGTAAGGTGGTGGGGTACCATACCTGTGGTGTATTCATATTGATGGCAAGGTATCATCCTGAAGCACAGAAAGCTTCTTAACTGATGCAGAAATGCAACAGTGATAAGAGATTAGGGACATGCCAGCAGCTTGTATGTACTCAAGCATATTATGTATTTATGTTTGGAATTAGGTTTCTTTCAAACCCTTTTTGCTTTTCTCTCTTTGGCTTTGCCAACTGAATGAGTGAGGGATTCAGCCTCCTCTGTTATGGCTTCTCCTAAGGGAAATGGATGGCACACGTGCATTTTTATATAAATAGGCTGATTTTCTGTCTCTTTAAACTTCCATTTTGTGCACTGAAACAAAAATAAAAGAAAGATACAGTTGATTAGGCCAATCCCTTCAGTATGTGGTACCGGACCAAAATCCACCGTCTGTGATTGCTTTCATGCTTGTTTTCATTAATATACATAGTGCTTACTAAAAGGTAACAAAACTATGCAATCATTAGACTTTAATTTTGTAACAGTCATAAATGTGTTCTATGTAATTTAATTCTCATAATAAGACCATGAAGTTGGTACAGTTGTTTCTATTTTATGAAAATGAGGAAGTAGCTTCAGAGACTTTAAGTGACTTGCTTAAGGCATGCCATCAGTTTGAGAACTTGAAATTTATCATGATTTAATATTTTTTAATTTTTCGTTGTTTATTATTAGTGGATAACAGAGAGATAGGAGAGAGAGAGAGAGCTGAGAGCACACAGTGTTAGAAGCCCACAGCATGTATGTGGAGGATAAAAGATGGGTCAGGCCACCAGGCTTGCATACTTTTACCTACTGAGCCAGCCCATCGGCCCTGCAGCCAAAATTTTACTACAGATATCTTAGCTACAAATTCCATGTTCTTAAACAGATAAGGTCAATATTTCCTATATAAGGCCAGATACTAAATGTTTTATACTTTATAAGCCATATAGTCTCTGTTACAATTGGCTGTGTCCTAATAATCCTCATAAACGAAATCAGTGGCTGGTGGATTATAGGTTGCGGATTATGGTTTGTCAAACTCTACTCCTAACCACTGTGAAATATTGCCATATTGTTAGGGATTGAGGATTCACAAGTAGGGTTTAGCCAAGATGTTTTCCTTATTTTCTTAGAGGCGATATATCAAAGTTTCACTCTTAACAAGTCAAAAGAATGTTGAGAATGATATTCATATGCAAAATGGCATTCTTGTGATTGGGGAAAGGAACAAAACTCAGAGTTAGATGGAAAAGAAGGAAAGGGAAGGGAAAGTAGAGGTGGTTGATATGGGAGGAATTGGGGGAGGGGTGAATATATTTAAAACACAGTATAGGAAATTTTCAAAGAATAAAAATATTGTTTAAATATATAATGATTTTAATCCCAATTATGGTTACAATCTATATTAACTAATTTTATATCCTGTAAGTGCTTACAAGTGAAAGGCTTTCCTGAGTATCTGCTTTGGTCCTTTGTTGATGTTCTTGGTTTTGCTGAAATGTGCTTGATCCCAAGGCTGTGTTTCTTTGAAGCAATTTTTATAACTTCCATCTGACTTTTCTACTAGCCCTCAACTTCATGTATTAATTAATTCACTTATGGTATTGGAAAAGATTGTTCTCTACCAAAAAAGTTTCCATCTATATCAATACTATATGTATATAAGTACATGGGCAGACACTGGGATGCCTGTGGACAAATGGGTATTCATTTGTGTGTGATTGTATGTATGATTGCATGGGAAGTATACACGTACACATTTGGTATATATGTTATAAAAATCTTTTTCTATAAGAATATATATTAAGGGTTAAATGTGATTATATTTCACAGATATAGATATTGTTCTGAATTTTTCTATGAAAGCAATGAATTTTTAATTTTTCTTAATGTTTATACTACTTGAAATCAGCACAAGTTAAACTTAGGAAAACACGCTTATTGGATTTTGACTTGGATGAGAAAAGCCACTCTGCTGGTTAGAATCTAGGAAGAGGAAAACAGAGGCTGCTCAGAACCAACACTTAACAAATATAACAGTTAGCCGTTTGGGGTTATTTTGCAGCACAGCCTTATCCAACTGTGAGATTGAATCTGCGTTCTTTAAAAAGATTTCCTCCTCTAGCCATTCTGACGCTACTTTTTGTCAGAGGGTACAAAAGAGGAATGAGAAGAAGAAAAGGTCCATGCTTCCTAGTTCCAGTATGTTCCACGGGACAATTAGCTTCCGTAGTGTTCAGCTTCTGTACTGTGGGTGGTTATCTTCTAGGCAAAAGCTTCCTCTTGCCACACCTCTCTTAGGTGGTTTTGTGATTAGTTACTACAAAATGTCCCAACCCATGAAGTCCAGCAAGAGTAGGCTTCTGGGAATGTTCAAAGAGTGGTTTTCTGGCAAGTTTTCTGAGTAGGCGAGCAAAACAAATGTTTGTCTCCCCAGATACCCATAGCTTTACCTTTTCCATCAGTGTCTGGATCTCAGTGTTGGTGCTGTGGGGTGTAGATCAAAAAGTAAAGGTAGAGAAATTCTCCCTTTCACTACATCTCAGCCATAAGGATAGTGTGTGTGTGTGTGTGTGTGTGTG
>LOEQ01007088.1:4512-29188 GCA_001685075.1 Bramus lutescens | reverse complement strand
CACGATTGAGCATCCTTTGGGTATATACCCAAAAGTGGTATTGCTGGGTCTTGTAGGTTGTTTCCTAATTTTCTGAGAAAACACCATACTGATATCCAAAGGGTCTGTACCAATTTGCACTCCCACCAGCAATGCAGGAGTGTTCCCATTACCCCACATCCTCTCCAGTTTTCATCAGTGTTTTTGATCTTGGCCATTCTTAAAGGTGTAAGATGGAATCTTGTGAGAGATTTTCTAGATTACATTAATTGAGGTGGGAAGATCCACCCTAAATATGGATGACACCATTCTGTATATTGGGATCCAAGATTACAGGCTACCAAAAGAGAAATGTGGACACCAACCTAGCTACATACAGTCTGTCCTACCTACAAAATATGCTATGGCAATGGTGGCACAGAACCTGTGGAAGTAGCCAACCAATGTCAGATTTGACTTAAGGCCTCCTCCACAAGAGAGAACCCATACCCAACACTACTTGGGTAACCAAGAAATAGAGACTCTAGCCTCTATCTACAGCCCAAAGACCTATGGAAAACCAAACACAACTTGTCAAAAAAATCAATGAAATGATTCTTAGTGATATTTTGCTGTAATCATAGATCAGTGCCTTATTTAATCATCATCAGAGAGGCTTCCTCAAGCAGGAGATGGGAACAGATACAGAGACCCACAGCCAGAGATTATGCAGAGAAAGAATCTAAATTGGAAGAATCTCACAAAAGAGGAAGTGGAGAGAATGTAAGAGTAAGAGAGGATGTAGGCCCTCTAAATCCACTGAGCAAGGTGTATATGAGCTCACAGAGATGGAAGCAGGAAGTCACAGGGCCTACGTGGGTCTGCACTAGGTCTTCTATGTGTAGATTGTAGCTATTAGCTTAGTGTTTTCAAATAGGATTACTGACTAAGAACGAGTGGGTCTCTGACTCTGTTGCCTACTATTGGGACTCTTTTCCTCCTGTTGGGTTGTCATGTCTAACTTATGACATTTTATTTTGTCAAAAACATAAAATCTGAAAAATAACAAAACTGTTGTCAAATACAGTATGCTTTCTGAAATTAAATGATTCTTAACAAAATAAAAATGGAATACTTGTGTACTGAGTACACAATCAATTATGAGCACATAGTAAATACTGGAAGTTTTTATCACCACAATACAGTTTTAATTTATATTAGTTTAAGCATCTTTCCATATGTTTATAAGTCCTAAATCTACATGTTTGAAAAGAATTTGCATTTATGACTTATCTCTTCATGTCTTTTGTGCATTTCTCTATTGACCTATTATGTTTACTGATTTGTATGTGTGAAACATTTTTGCATCTGTCTTTAGTTTCTCTGTTTTATCAACATGTTATTCAAATAATAAGCAATATTTTTATAAAGAAAAAGAAGGCAAATATGAGTGTTTCTTTGAAAGATTTTTGAGGCAACTTAATAGACATTCTAGTTACCCTACTTGTTCTTTGTGTGTGTGGTTCTGGGGATGAAACACAGGGTTTTGTCCATACTAAGGTCTACCACTGTGCCACACCCCCACTCTCATTATATGCTTTTAAATGCAACAAGTACTATTCTAAACCTGCTACCATCTCAATGGTTGTTCAGAAGGCAGATGATGTATTTCTCAACAAAAAAAAGAGCAAAGCAAAGCATTCATAGCTTCATCTGCTCCAAGTATTCATGACTCTACCCAAAGTTCCAGAAATGTGGTACCCTAGAGAAGCAGACATGCGCCCACAAAGATGCAATTAACATCAGCCACTTCCATGTTCTTTTCTTTACCTGCAGCTATATGTCACCTTTCTTTAATGCCAGATATACTGCTAGATATACTCTAGAGCATGTTTCTAGCTATCAAGCCACCTTCTTTGAAGTTCTTTCCACATTAACTGATCATCTCTCCTGAGCCCCCTCAATACTCTACATTCTTTCTCTTTTAGAGTACCAACCATCATTTAGTATCATCCAAATCAGAACTTCCTACTTTGGGAAGATGATATACAAGTTATGAACATGTGGGAAATATGTAAAAACACGTCCTAGTTGGTCCTTTATTACTTTCCTTCATAGAATCCTTGGTTGGGGTCCTTTAAGTAAAACTTAAGTTGTTTCCTCCTGGGATAGGGCTCCTCATTTTCCTACAGAGCCTCTGCAGACACCACCAACGACCCAATCTTTTTGGACAGCTTGTCAACAGTCCCCTCTTACCAAGCACCAGTGCTGAGCTATTCCACATAGAGACATATAACTGAGCCACAGTCTTAACAGCGGTCAGTACCTTGGTTATTTCAACCCAATTGCACCCTGGTAAAGGGATTTGTTGTTATATCTTCCACAAGTGACCAAAACCAGACACAGAATCCTGTACATCAGAATAAATAAATATCATAATTAAAATGACTTTTCTAGAGAGAAATGGGGCAACCCTTGCCATCTGTGCTGCCTACAACAATAGTCAATAATATGTGCTTGCTGAGGATTTATAATATTGCTAGTCTGTACCTGGAGCTTAGCATCGTCTTCCTTTAAATTCTTGTGCCATAAAAGTAAAATATATGATGACAGCTCATGCTGGAAAGGATGTGGAGTAAAGGGAATACTCCCCCATTGCTGGTGGGAATGCAAACTGGTACAGCTACTTTGGATATCAGTATGACGATAACTCAGAAAACTAGGAAACAACCTTCCTCATGACCCAGTAATACCATTTTTGGGTTTATACCCAAAGGATTCTCAATCATATCACGAGAATGTCCTCAACTACATTCACAACAGCACTGTTTGTCATAGCCATAACCTGGAATCAACCTAAATGCCCCTTGACCTAAGAATGGATAAAGAAAATATAATACATTACACAATGGAGTACTACACAGCAGAAAAAAAATAATGACATGTTGAAGTTTGCAGGCAAATAGATGGATCTAGAAAACATCATATTGGGTGAGGCAACTCAATACAGAAAGATAAATATCACAAGTATTCACTCATAAGTGGCTTTTAGACATAAAGCAAAGGACAACAAGCCTACAATTCATAATCCCAGAGAACCTAGACAACAATGAGGGCCCTAAGAGAGACATATATAGATTTAATCCACATGGGAAATAGAAAAAGATAAGATCTCCTAAGTAAATTGGAACCATGGGGATCATGGGAGAGGATAGAAGGGAACAGAGAGGAAGGGAGGGGAGGGGAGAAAAATATATAGCTCAATAAAAAAAACAATTTAAAAACCAAACAACAAAAAATAAGAGTAACATGTAGAAAGAAGTGGACACAAATGTGGAGGCTCTAGAGAGGGAAGACAGTCCATAGGTCCAAGTAAACTAGTTTGTGTGTCCATGGAGGTTGCTGAAACAGAATAAGGAATGCAGGGCCCTGGGATACTGGTACAAGTGGACTGCATGTTGCAGTCAATAATTCATCTCAGTGATCTGGAGCTTCATCACCATCTAATTGCCAAGACCCCACCCAAGAGACTGCCTCTCAGGCCCTAAAACAGTCCCTCTTAGCCCTCTGCCTTGAAACTGAGGCATTCTGGACTAGTTCTGTTCTCAGTTGTGGCCAAGTGTAACCCATGCACAATAAATCATCTCTTTTGTTGCATCCACTGATGAATCAAAAATAAACAGATAAATATTGCCAGTCTGATTTGAGTATATATGTCAAAATGTTGTAACATATCACACTGTCAATTTTATACTATGAACATAGTGATATCCTAACTATCATAGATTAAAACACAGCAGTGCTTTGCCAATATTTCCTTTATTTATTAGGATAGCTGAGGAAAGAGTTACATTTCTACATACGAATTGTATTAGGTACCTACTCTACATCTTCTATAAAATAGTTTTGAAGGCAATTTTATAGGTGGCTCAGCCATTCTGGTAACTACATGATGTTGCTTACAACATGTGGTGATTTTGACTAGGTCCTATAAATAGCACTATCACAATGCCTGAGATTTCTTAACCTCCACCCAAAGCATACTGAATCAGCCACTCTGGCAATAGGATTAAATTTATGGTTAGGATTATGAAAGGGCAAATAACTTTTCTCTGGGGAGGTAGCCACAGATAAGTTGTCTATACCCCAGCAGAAGTCGACATACTCATTTGCATATGGTGAGCACTAATTGGTCTCAGGAGGCTATGAATAATAGTAATTTAAAAGAAACACATTAAATCAGGAGAGGGGCAGGTTACTGGGTCCTAAAGGGGGATTGGGTAAGGTGGTAAGCAGTATATAAGGTCAAAGTATATTGTATGCATGTATTGAATTTACAAAGAATTAATAAAAATATTATTTTTAGAAAATAGAGCTTTGTTAACTATAAAGTAAAGTATTAATGAAGAGTTTTCAGAGTTAGAGTCAGCCAATAGAGGATCACCATGAGAAGAAAGAGAAGGGAACAGGAGAACCTAATTGACCAGGACTATCTTCACAAAGGATCTCTATTTAAATGAGCTGTGCACTGTGGGAATAAAAGGAGAACAACATGTAGCAAACTGAAAATTGGCCATTGAGTCTCATCCAAAGCACTATAGCAGACCAGTTGCAGGAGTCTGCCTTCCCTCTCTGCTTCTATTTCTTGGAGACTGTTCCTTCTTTATGCCTATTTGTATTCAGAGAGAGAAAGAAAGGAGGTGGACTTGAGTTGGTGGGGAATTGGGGAGGATCTGGGAGGAGTTGGGGACAGGAACCATAATCAGAGTATATTGTATAAAAACAATCTATTTTCAATTTGAACAAGGAAGTAGTACTGAAAAGAAAAGAAAATCTGGCATTATTGAAATGCAAATCCAAGATGCCTCAAAATAATGGACAATTCATAGAGAAACTGGGAAGTCCTTCATGTGTTTGGTTGCATATTACATAAGCAATAGTAGAACGAACAGCCATTGGGTTTCTGAGTCATTCTACTGAGAATATGAAGACATAATTAAATCGTCAGGGCTACATTTCTAGGACAATAGGCCCACAGTAACAGAGACCACTATCCTCTTTTTTCTTTAGGAAAATGGGCCAGATTTACTGTCCAGGCATTTATAGCAGCTCTCTCTTACCAAATGCTGACCTTGAAGGGTAGAAAGAGGGGAAGGGCATGGGTAAGAAAATTTCACTTTTAGTCACCCTGGGTGAAACTCCAGGGACAATCATACTTTGGAATTCACGCCATTTGAGGAACTAGTTGCAACTTCTAGTCTGGGAGTTCTTGGTAGAGGTGGCGTTACAAAAAAGAAAGACTACAGCAGGATGGGAAGGGAGAGTTCACAATGCGCTAGGTGCCTGGCCTCCCCTCATAGTGAACAGTCCTCTGATGCTGGCTGTTCTCTTCCTACTATTCCCTTTTATCCATATGGCTTCCTTGAGGCTGCGAGTAGGTGTGCCAATGGGCAGATAGGGGTCCCTAGCCTAGTAACTTTGGGAGAATGTAGCTCTAGGAATGAGAGTTTGGGAGCCAGGTTTCCATCACTGAGACCTCCATGGGTCAACAAGTTCATTTCTTAATGGTGGTGTTACAATTTGCTAGTCAACTCAAGGTTCCAATAGTGCCTTTTAAATCATGTTTGTAGGATAGCACTACAGTGTACCTGTGTAAGTGTAAAACTACATTACATGGGAAACCAGAGAGGTGGCCTGACAATTAAGAACACTGGCTGTCCTTTCAGGGGACTAGAGCTCAATTTCCAGCACCAATATGGAGGTTTAAAACAGTATATAACTACATTCCCATGGGGGATCTGACATCCTTTCTGGCCTCCAAAGGTTCTACACATATGTGGATCACAGACATACATACAAGGAAAGCACCCATACATGTTAAATAATAAAATACAATTTTTAAAAAAACACATTGTATGAAATTATCAAACAATAAAAATACTATTTTTAAATGAAGACTAAGGCTTTTCTTGCCCTCATTTCTAAACGCTTCCAAATTTCCCCCCACAAAACATTTTCAAGAAAGAGGTACCATGTTTCAGGGATAACCTGACACTGCCGAAATAACCCCCTTCTCAGATAGAAATTGATTGTTATGCAGATTTCTGTCTCTCTATAAAAACACTCTGATAGAAACAATATAAATGTGGGAAAAATATATTTTCTATCATGGTTTAAAGGGGATCAATCTAGGAGCCGTGGCTCCATGTTTCTGGGTTCATTATAACAGATCTCAGTGATAATAACAGCAAGGGACAGACGTTTGCCTCCTGGGGCACAGGATCCAGACAGCAAAAAAAGAGAGACACCAAGGGCAAGGAACCTACTAGAACCCATTGGCTTCCTTCCTCCAGCAAGGCCCCATATCAAAAGAGTTCCATGGTCTTCTAAAATAGCATCTCTAGCTGGGGACAAGAATATAATATGTGAGCCTATGAGATACATTTCATATTCAAATCATGACATGGTTTGGATGATCTACTTTAGATGGAAAACTTGTAGAGCAGAGACTGATGAGGGGAAAGGGTGAAAAGCCAGTCTATGTAGAATTTTCTACCCTATATCTGGAGCTAGAGCAGAAGGAACTGAAGACTAAAACTTGTTCTAATTAGTGAGTTCACTATGTGATAATAGATACAACTCTTGGTATCTTCAGAACATTGAGTTTTGATAGACTCCTAGATGCTTAAATAGCTAGATATGTACAATTGGATGATGTGGGATTTCCCTTTGTATGCTATGATTACCATTAATGAATAAAGAAAGTGCTTAGAACCTATAGCAGGGCAGAACTTAGCTAGGCAAGGAAAACTAAACTAAATGCTGGGAGAAAGGAGGTAGACTCAGAGTGATGCTATAGAGCTGCTGTTGGAGACAGATGTGCTGAAACTTGCTGGTAGGCGACGACCTCATGGTAATGCACAGATTAATGGAAATGGGTTAAATTAAGATGTAAGAGTTAGCCAATAAGAAGCTAGAGCTAATGGCCCAAGCACTGATTTAGTTAATATAGTTTCTGTGTGATTATTTTGGGTCTGAGCTTCCGAGTGGTTGGGAAACAAACAAGCAGCCCTCCACAACAATTGGAGGCACATTCACATGGACAATTATCTAAGGTCATGATGGTATTGGGACAAAAAGTCAAACACTGAGGGACTAATTAACTTTTCAGAGAACTACACTAAGCCCAAGAAATATTCTGCCTGATATAGAAGTGCTCAATGCCCCCATGTTTACAATAAGTTGACAGAAGGTGTATGCAAAGAGGACCTCTTGCAGTCATGTTTTCTGTTGCCATGAGGGGTATCCAAGAGAAACAAATTAAAGGGAGAAGGGATTTAATTTGGCTCACAGTTTCAGAGTTTTCAGTGCACAGTCATCTTACTGAGGGAGAACATCATAGCTATAAAGAGCATATGTAGCTGAGCTGTTCAACTTATTGCATATGGGAAGATGAGGTGGATAACGGGAAGGTATACCTTCAAAAGTATAACTGCTATAACCCATTTCTTCCACTATAGCCCTACTTTCCCCAGCTCTACCAACCTCCCAATAAACTACTCACTTTGACTACCATCACTAAATTAAACTATTAAGTAGGTCTGAAATCTCATGATTTAATTGTCTGTGAAATTACCTGAGGAGTCACAAACAGAGTCACAAACAGAGGTGTGTTGTGGGGATCAGATGAAGTCCTGAGTCAATGTGTACTGTTAACATGAGTATGGTCATGTCAAGGACCCCAGGGCTCATGGGGATATGTTGAAATTCAGTGTATAGGAGGCTGATTAGCTGACTGGTCTTTGCAAGACTTTGAAAATCAAACAATATGTGAACCATTTCACTAGGCTCATCATACCTAAAAGATCATCCTTAGGCCAAAACATCTAGACCTTCTTATTAGAAATATTTCTTTAGTCAATAGAATTAACAACTTCTTAGCTACTCCAAGGAATTTGATATTTTTTAATTTTTTACATCTATTTATTTTATTTATCCAGTGTATGTGTATGTTTATATATATACATACATACATACTACATACATATATATACAAGTGCTATACGGGGAGAATATTTGTGACCATCAGAAGTATGGCGGTAAGAGGGCGAATTGCTGTTCTTTCCTTCTATCATGTGGGTTTCAGGCCATGAATTTTTTTCTTTTTTTAAAGTACATTATCTAAAGAGAAATATCTTGCAAGTATAGAAACTTGAATCAGCATTATAGCCCAAAAGGAACACAAACGGAAGTGATAGGCATACATAAACAGTCAAGAGCTAAGTATACACCCGGGAAATACCATTTCTGTAAATTTATTTAAAATCTATGTGGTTCAGTTTAATTATTTCCCAAACACCTTCCTTGAGACATAGTGATAAAATGCCTCAAATTAGAGAAATGACTGGATATTCCCTATAAGGATTCTAGGCTTTCAAAGGAGCTGAATTCTGTCTACATATATCACTGCAATTCAGGATAACCAGAGGCAAGGTTGGTAGTGGGCAATATACATAGAGAGAAAGGCTTTCTTGGAGATATTTTTTTGAGCTAGGCCGTAAACAGAGCTTTGAACACATTGTCTATCAGCATGCCCTGTCATCTCTGACATTAAGTAGAAACCCCTTATAAAAATTTAGCCTTGGGATCTTCCCTTTTCCTCCACTGTTAATCATCATAGATTTTCAAATAAACCAGTACTAACTAGACCACTACTCCTGGCTGACATCAGAGGTAGGTTGTGGAAATGGAACACATTTCCTAGACAAACTCTGTGTGTTGCTAATTCCTAACTTGGAAGGAAAAAAATCAAGAATCTTGTATAGGATAAAGAACTATCCTGAACTTCATGACAGCAACAAGAACTATGACCTCTTGAGTCTTCAGCTTGGTTTAGATAGACAACCAAAGCAATGCCCTTCTCTGAACTTGTTACTAGCTGTGAAGAAAGCTCCAATGTGAGAGCTAAAAGAAGACTCTGGGATTTACTTCAGATATCTCATAACAGTATACCAGTTTGGAATTTTTTCTCTTTTATTTGCTAGTGTCAACTATTTCTCCCCCCAGAGCCAGGGGACCAATTCCAATCACCTGATGGAATAAATTGATAAAACTGCAAAGGAAACATCTCTTCTGTGATCTCATTCCTTCACAACTGCTTGATCTATACACCCTATCTATAGTCATACATACCAAAGTAGTTTCTATCATGCACTTCATTGAGGAGGACATCAAGGTTGACAATAGTTACTGTATCTTGTTCTAGACCCACTAATACCTGTAGTAAACAACAAGAGAGTCAGATATGGAATATAGCTGATGGTAACACTGCATGTATTCTGAAAGGATCATCATCTATAGGTCAGGGACAAATACCGTGAAGGATACAGGGAGAAGAGGCAATAGTAGAGGAACCATAGAAGCATATTAGCTGTAGAAGCAGAGGAGGAGTATGAAAAAATAAAAAGGAAGGAGAAGAAGAAAAAGAAGAATGAGGTTCAGAGAATGACTTTCAATATTTGGAAGATCACCTAGACAGTAAAAAGAAAAACTGGATTTAAACAACCCTTGGTACCAATGGAGGTAACAATCCACATAAGCCAAAAAATCTCCCTTCATATATACATTCAAAGGAAATAAATTTATTATGTCAAAGAGACACCTGAACCCAAAAGTTGACTGAAGTACTATTTCCAAAAGCTCAGTTACAGCACCAAACAAAGTATCTATCAAAGGATGAATTGAAAAAGAAAATGGCAATGTGCAAAATAGAATACTATTCAGCCTTTAAAATGGGAGAAAAATATGTCTCTTGTGACAACAGCATGGGTGGATTTTGAGAATCATGGGCTAATTGAAATAAGCCATGAAAGAAAGACATGGCCTAGGGGTTCTAGCTTGTACATGGAAGCTAGAAAAAATGAGCTCAAAACAGAGGGTACATTTTTTCAGCCATTTCAGAAATCAGTGTGGCAGTTCCTTAGGTAGATGCAACTCAATCTACCTCAAGACCCAGATATACCATGCTTGGACATAAAACCAAAGGATGTTTCATCTTACCACAGACAGAATTGTTTAACCATGTTCATTGCTACTCTATTCATACTAGCCAGAAATTGTAAATATCCTAGATGCCCTTCAACAGAAGAATGGGTAAAGAAAATGTGATACATTTACGTAATGGAATATTACTCGGCCATTAAAAAGTGGCATTATGAAATTTGCAGGCAAAAGGATGGCACTAGAAAAATATCATGCTGGATGAGGTAACCCAGACCACTCAGAAAGACAAAGGTGATATGTATTCACTTATATATGAGTATTAACTGTTAAGTCATTGATAGACAAGCTATAATTCATTTAACTATAGAGGTTAGATAGAGTAAAGGACTAGAAAGGAGGAATGGATGTCTCTTGGAAGAGACAATAAAATAGGTAGTTATGGCTAGATGGGGCTGGAACAGGAGGATCAAGTGAGAAAGGGGAAGGGAGAAGGAGGTCAGAGAAGAAATATGGGGAGAGAAATTTAAAATTAAAGGCCATTTTAGGGGTAGCATAGAAACCTAATGTGGTAGAATCTTCATAAAGTATATACATGAAGGTGATCTAAATGAAATTGCCAAATAATGGAGAAGACGGAGCTGCCCTGGCCATCTTGCAGTCGAGCTAGTAACTACATAGAGTCTTCTCTCCTACATCTAGCATATTTTATAAAGGAAAGCACCATACACACTACCAAACGAGAAATGAAAACTCCAATCCAGCCACAAACCCTATGATCTAAAATGGTGTCCTGCCTGCAAGATAGGCTATAGCAAAGGTGGCACAAAATTTGTTGAAGTAACCAAACAATACCTGATTTGAATTAAAGCCAACTCCAGGAAGTAAAACCCATACTCAACACTGTTTGGGTGACCAGGAACTATCAAAGATTAGATAGCTCAGGGACCTAGGGGAAAACCAAATACTACTGATTTTTTTTACAAAGTAGCAAGAAAAGGACTCCTAATGAATATTAGGCTATACTCATAAACCAGTGCCTTGTTCAACTATCATCAGAGAAGCTTCCTCCTGCCATACACGGAAACAAATAGAGAGACTCACACGCAGACATTATGAAGAAAGTGAAAGACCTTGGAACACACAGCTCTAAATGGGATGTCTCCATAAAATCCTTCCCCTTCAGCGCTCAGAGAACCCTTGCAGAAAAGGAGGCAAAAACAGTGTAAGAGCTAGAGAGGATGGAGGACACCAAGAAAACAAGGCCCACTAAATCAACAAACATATTCAAAGCTCGTATGAACTCATGAAGACTGAAGCAGCATGCACAAGGCCTATACTGGTGTGTATATTATGTGTGTGTTTATCATGGCTTCCGGCTTAGTGTTTTTATGGAACTTATTATTAGTATTAATATTATATGGGATTTGAGTGTATAAATGAGTTGGTCTCTAATTCTTGTATCTTCTTTTGGGCTCTTTCTCTTCCTTTTTTCATTTTGTTCAATTCCAATACATTAATTTTATTTTGTTTATATTGAATGTATTGTATTGCATGACATTGTATTGTATTAGTATCCCTTAGAAGCATGTTTTTTTTTTCTAATGAGATACAGAAAGGGAGTAGATCCAGATGGAAGGATAGGTAGAAAAGACCTAGGAAGAATAGAGGGGAGAGAAACTCTAATCAGGATATATTATGTGAGAAAAAATCTATTCTCAATAAAAGGGGGAAGAAGAAGGTACATTTTTATGTTTCCAGGGTTACTGAGGCCAGTAAATGGGAATATGCTTAGTCAAAGCCTTATAGCAGCTCTCTCACAGGAAGCGTGAATGAGACCTTCAAATGCACTGCATTGTTGTCAGTGCAACTAGAAAAAGAATAAGGAACACTGCAGTGTCTACCACTAAAAGTTAATTTCAGATGTCTTTGTCACAAAAAGTAAAATGTTTGACATAATGGACATTTGGTCTTATTCGTCCATTCAGTGCTGTATCTAAAAATTATACTGCTACATTGTAATACATAAACGCATATTACAGTTTGCAAATATTCAATTGCAGTCAGACTTACATGGTTTCAAGCTGACAAACATCTGAATGAATGCAGCAGGGAAAACGGTGCTAAGAGGTTGCAGATTACTGCCAAACTCCCACCGTCCTCTCTCTTTTGCTGAAAGTCACCTAATCAAGAAAAGGAAATGTGCACTCCTTCCTCTCTCACAGTGCAAACAAGTGACAGCTTTCATCTCCCCTCACATCCTACATTCATCATCCTAAATAAACATGCAGACCGGGTAGTGCGTGCTGCTTTACCGTGCAGCTGCAATACACTGTGTCAACATTACCACCACCCCAGAGAGTTCTCCATAAAGAGCTTTGGGAGTCATTCTTCTCCCTCTCTTCGGAAACTTCTCTTTCTGCTCTGACGCTGCAATAATGCAGAGCTGCTTCCCGAGGAAGAACACAGACCATGATTGCAAGGAAGATTCAAGAAGCCTAATACTCATGAATCTTACCTCGGGTATTGACTGAATAAATAGCCCCAGGTGGGAGGGCTTCCTTGCCTTTTGTGCTTCCTCAGAGGCGTCAGGCAATGATGGTGATTTTGGTATCGATCAGATAAACCACTAGTTCCCACATCTTGCTTCACCTACAGTCTACCAGGGGCTTGAAAATGTTTGACTCNTGCTTTACCGTGCAGCTGCAATACACTGTGTCAACATTACCACCACCCCAGAGAGTTCTCCATAAAGAGCTTTGGGAGTCATTCTTCTCCCTCTCTTCGGAAACTTCTCTTTCTGCTCTGACGCTGCAATAATGCAGAGCTGCTTCCCGAGGAAGAACACAGACCATGATTGCAAGGAAGATTCAAGAAGCCTAATACTCATGAATCTTACCTCGGGTATTGACTGAATAAATAGCCCCAGGTGGGAGGGCTTCCTTGCCTTTTGTGCTTCCTCAGAGGCGTCAGGCAATGATGGTGATTTTGGTATCGATCAGATAAACCACTAGTTCCCACATCTTGCTTCACCTACAGTCTACCAGGGGCTTGAAAATGTTTGACTCCCACCCTTAGCCATTCTGATGGAAATGGCACAGGTCCACAGCAAGGATAAGGAATTTTAATTTTCCCTGTGTTTCTGTTACACGACAAACTTCAGAAATTCCTGACACAAATCCTCCAAGTTATATTGCTGTGTATAATATTTCCTTAAACAATCCTGCATTGTTCTAGACAGCCATCTGCAGTTTGTGTGCGTGAGCGTGTGCATGTGTGTGGTTTTCTGGTAGATGTGTAGCTTTCTTTGATTTATACTTAGCCTTACATCAACTTTCTACTCATTTGAATTTATTTTTGTTATCAAATTTAATTATTAACCTACCCATAACAAAATTATAGCTAAACATATTCTTGAGCAAATTATCTATCCCAAGACATCTTTATAAGATACAATTGCTCTCCTGTGCCTGTGAAGCTCGATTTTAATTCAATTTTTCGTGTTGTGCTCCACTTTAAGGGTGCAAATTTTTAGACTCATTTATTTTATGTTTTGCATATATGGTATCCGAGGAGGCCAGAAGAAAATGTCAGATCCCCAGGAAGTGGAGTTACCACTGAGTTGTAAGCCACTATGTGGGTGCTGAAAACTGAACCCTGAACTGTCCTTTGAAAAAGAAACAACCCCTTTTAATTGCTGAGCCATCTCTCCAGTCCTAAGGATATACATTTCATGGAGCACTTCAGGGGAATAAATACCGTAGTAAAACCCTTTTTGTGTGACTATGTCTAAGTTCCGTCACTTCTCAGAACATGTCTGCAGGCATGTACTATTAACATGAGCATGTCTTTTATACTTCTGGCTTACAGCAAGGCTGCTACTTTATGTATGGCTATGGATGCATATTTTTTAGGCGGTACAAGGATTTGGTGCTAATTTGTATAAAGTCCTGAAACTGTGAGGAAAAACGGATTCCAGAACTCATTTACTCTAGTTTATCATTTCCTTTTAAGTTGGGAAAACCAAGGCCCAGAGAGATAAATTGGCTTGAACACTAAGGTAATCAATAAGTTTCTGAAGGGCTCAAACTAGAATGCATTCAAGTATGCTTGTTCTGAAGCAGCATTTTATTGGCTACTGTTCTGCTGTTCTCCAGCACTGCTCAGAACAGCAACGTGGGAAGAATGGCCTAAGAATGTGGCCATTAAAGTCACATTATTTTTCCTGAGAGAGAGCAAGCCATCCTAGTGTGGCTGTGTTCATTGTTGTATACAGTATTGATCAGGTGAGAGAGTCCAAAAGAAACTAGTTTTTAAAGAATTCTAGAGGGGAAATCTCATCTTAAGATGGACCCAGGAAAAATGAGACCTAGTTAGTAAGCATGCCTTACGTCACTAGAGGGTCACCATGTGAAAGCAGCATTATCTCTTGTGTGTATATTCATGTAGCCTAGTGCAAACATAAAAGAATTTCAGGGAAGAGCATGATGCCAGCAAGATCATAGAATAGTAGTTTTCTAGAAGTTATTCCCTCTCAGAAACAGCAGTTTAGACATCCTGCTTAGACAAAATTGCCCCTACAAGATCTAAAAATAAAACCAAGATTAGTGTTTTACAAACCTGAATAGAAACAGAAGTAGTAAACAGTACATTGAAGAAGTCAGGACTCTGCAATACTCATATCACCCCCGTCTCAATAATTATCTCACAAAAGGGATAGATAGTTCAACATATGGGAAAGAAAGTAAAATCTTCACATAATTTAGCTGTAGATCCCACTGCCAGCCCTGCTCTGGTGAACTCCAGGGTCTACCCTCATGGCTTTATGAACTAAGGCTTCATGTCCATATAGCACTAAGCCCTCTCCATGGACCTATGCACAAGCTAGCTTCTTTGAGCACAATTACTAGTCACACCACCCACACAGCCAGTTGACAGACCCATCCCAGTGGTAAGCAGTACCAGACTACCACATCTAACTCAAATGCCAGGCACCTGTGCAGTGAGGGAACCATTTTATCTGTCTGATGACCCAGGGACCAGGCCAGCCTGTGACAGATTGATGCTTGCCAGACCATACATCTGGAATCTCTGGGCATGCTGCCTAAACCCATCTGTAAATATTGTTAGAGTTGGCCATGTCTTCAAGTATGCAGACACCAGTGCATAGCTATAAGGATAATAAATAATCAAGAAATGATGAGCACACTAAAGGAACAAACAAAACACTCATCCCTGATACTAATGAACAAACATCTATAAAGTGAATGAAAAACTCAATATAATTTTCCTCATGAAGTCAGATAACTGCTGGAGAACACAGAAGAACAAAGAAGCAAAGTCATGAAAAAAATCAAACACAAAATAAGTTTAAAAATGAAAGTGAAGCCATAAAAAAGAGAATGAAACAAGCTCTAAAACTGAAGGACAAAATGTCTGAAATGGAAAATTCATAAAGATTGTCAACATGAGAGTTAACTGAACATAAGAACCAGCCCTTCATCATGAATAGTGGCCATTTGAAATTATTCACAGGAACAAAAGGGGGAAAAGAATGAAAAAGATTTAGAAATAGAATGAAAAAGCATCAAGCCAAGCAATGTGCACCCTAGAGAAATTATGAAATGATCGTTAAAGAAAAAGGAGGTAGAAGACTAAAGAAACGAGAGAAAGGATTACCAGAAAAAATAACCACCTCTGCTCTAGACAAAGAACACCAAAAATAACAAATCTAAAGCTACTGTCACTAATAGAAAATATGGTAAAGCATGAAGAAGTCAAAATCATGAGAAGCTCTTGAAAACACCAAGATATAAGCAGCTTATCGCATTCAAAGAAACATTTAGAAGCTATCTCTTAAGGAAACTTGAAGCCAACACAAAAGATGATATGCTTTATATATCAAAAGTTATAAACATTATAGCACTTACAACTAGGAATGCTATTACTAATAAATGAAAGAAAAAATTCCCAGACAAACAAAAGGTTAAGGAGCCCCTGCACCTGCCCTATAAGAAATGTAAAGAGAGTCCTTCAAATCAGATCAAAAGGTGAATAGCAATATGAAACTCTAAAGACAAAAATTCAGTAAAATCAAAATATTCTTATAGCATAAAGATACTGCATAAACACCTCTTAACATTGAGAAAAAGGTTTTTAAAAGACTCTCTAAAGAGAGTTCAGAGGTTAGCCGGGCAGTGGTGGAGCATGCCTTTAATCCCAGAACTCAGGAGGCAGAGTCAGGTGGATCTCTTTGAGTTAAAGGCCAGCCTGGCCTACAAAGCCAGTTCCAAAACAAGCTCCAAAGCTGCAGTAAAACTCTGTTTCGAAAAACCTCTCTCTCTCTCTCTCTCTCTCTCTCTCTCTCTCTCTCTTTAAAAGTACCTGGCCTTCTGCAAGAGGACCAGGGTTTGGTTCCTAGTATCCATATCAGGAGGCTCACAAACACCTATAAATCCAGTTCTTGGGATTCTAACGCCCTCTTTTTGCCTCCACAGGTACTGCATGTATGTGGTGCACATACAAACAGGTATACTCACATATATATACAAAAATAAATCTAAATAGTTTTTAGGGAATTTATTCACTTTTATTTTATGAGTATGTATGTTTTTGTTGGCATGCGTGTCTGTGAGTCACACACACACACACACTGCCCACAGAATCCAGAAGGGGGTGAGATTTGAATCCATGTCCTCTGAAAGATCAACCAGTGCTCTTAACTGAAGAGCCATCCCTCCAGTCCCAAATTAGTTTTTTATGTTAAAAGACAAGAGTATTTTAAAATATTGATACCAAGCTGGAGAGATGGTTCAGAGGTTAAGAGCACTGGCTGCTCTTCCAGAGATCCTGAGTTCAATTCACATCAACCACATGGTGGCTCACAATGAGATCTGGTGCCCTCTTCTGGTGTATAGGCATACATGCAGGCAGAACACTGTATACATAAATAATTCAAAAAAATATTTTAAAATATCAATACCAATTATTTGTTAGTGGACCAAACATTCATAAGAACCTATAAATTTTGAGTCAGGAGTGGTGGCGAATATCTGCAATGCCAGCACTTGGGACATAGAGGCAGGGATACCAGGAAATCCAAGGCCAGTCTTCACTAAGGCTTAAGGGTAACCTGAGCTACTTGATGGCCTTCTAAGAAAACAAAAAAAGGTGTAAACTCTGACATCAGTAACACAAAATACAGAGAAAGGAGGACATTAAAGTGTGTAATTACTTTATATGTTCAATATGTTATCAATTGTTTAAGATAAATTATGACAACCATAATAAAAAAAAACAAAATCGATGCATAGAAAACAAGAGGAATAGGCTACAACAATAACCAAGAATGGAACTAAGGAACTATAGTCAGAAGACAATGGAAAAAAGCAGCAAGTCCTTATCTATAAATAATTATTTAAATGTAAATTGATTAAATTCCCAATCAGAAGATGTAAAGGAGGACCAGTCAGCTGGCTGAGTATGTAAAGGTTCTTGCACCAAACCTGAAAACATCAGGTTTTTTTCCCAGGAATCTACATGGTTGAATCAGAAAACTCACTCCTTATAATTATCTTCTTACCTCTGAATGCATGCCCATACCCATAAACACACACACACACACACACACACATACACACTAAAAAGCTTTAAGATGTATGGAAACTGAACAGTTTAAAAACAAAGATTCAAATATATGCTGTATATACAATAACCTCACTTTAGCTTTAAGGACAGTTAAAGTTTTTCAGGGAAGTTTATATATGAAGAAGCATCATCATCATTATTTTTAAGTTTAAAATAACAGATTTCATTATGGTGTTTTCATACGTGTATATATCATAGTACATTGCCCATACTTGCCCCAGTTAAGATATTCATATATGTCATTTTATTTTGCTCTTGTCATATCCCCCATCGCCATTGCCACCATTCTCTATTCTCTATGCTTTTGAAGCTCCCTGTTCTTCTCTATGCTTTTGAAGCACAAGGACCATTTTTATTAGAGTTTGAGAGAACAACAAGCAAGCTGTGAATCTTGGCAGCTACTGGAAGAAGGGAGATACAGAAGAAGAAAAAAGAAACCCATGCCTTTTGAGTTAGGTCAGCAATGGAACTTGGCAAGCAGCTGTAGGATAGTGGGGGGTTACACTCAGACAAAGCAGTGAAAAAGCCCAGAGTGTCTGCTTTGAGTTGGTTCCCTTCCTCCACACAGATAGTCCCTCATATTCCATTTGCACCCCGTGTATTCTACTGACTTCGGTCTCTCTTTTTATGCTTTTACATTTAATTTGTTTGCTTTTATTTTGAGATCAGTTCCTTGTATGTAGCTCTGTCTGACCTGCAACACAGTGTGTGAGTGTGTGTGTGTACATATATGTATATACATATATGTTATGTATAAATATACACATATATCCCTAATAGGTATAGAGCGTACAGCATTCTTCCTGCCTTAGCCTCCCTATTGCCCGCATTACAAGCATAAGCCACTTCACCCATCTATGAATCTAGTTTGGTGATGTCATACATCTACAGTCATGGATGAGAGTTGCCACTGCAGTTCTCAACAGAAAAAAAACTCCCAGCTACTAAGGAGCTAGAAGCACCAGGGCTGCAGCTAACATAAAAGATGAAGACACACAAGAGAAAGGCAGATGTGTAAAGATTGCTATGAACAGGGTACACAGAAGAGAGAAATCTCATACACATGCCACTAAATATGATTTAGTTACTAATGGTTCTATATTAGCATTTTTCTCCCATTTCAAAATAACATGTTTTAATTCTGGAGAATTTGTCTGACTGATCTCTGCCTTGGGGCTTCCACCATACAGCATTCAAACACAGAATTTAAAAATAATGGAGACGAAAACGTCATGAGCAAAATATTTAGCAAAACACTAGGGGAAATCCTTCTCTCGGAGCCTCACAAGGCAGGAATGAGGGAATTACCATACAGGTGTATCTTTGCAAGCAAAATGTCATCTATGCATCCACCGGGTAAATATTTACTTTGAACCTCCTCTCTGCCAGTCACTGTGGCATAGAAGGATGGTAAGTCCTCACCCCAAAAAAGGTTGTGAAGCAGAGCTATAAGTCAGATGGCATCTAAAGTGCAGCATAAAGAATGATCTGATTGCTAAAAATGAAACTTAGCGTGTTATGCTGTAAGAAGCTCCAAGGCAGATTAGGAACGAAGGACAGGGTTTTCAGAAGTGACTCATGGAATACTTGTGCCAAGCGCGAGAGTTACACAAATACCTAAGATACTTGCTTCTATTCTGGGAATTCCGGGAGCTCACAGAAGACAGAAGGGAAATGAGGCAATATTTCCATCTAATAACTCAGGCAGCAGAAAAAGCTGATCAAAGCGCCTTGTAGGAGCATGAAGAAAAGAGCTGCAAATTGTGAATTTGCAACCTCCCTTTCATAGCTCAACCCCACTACTGTGACTACAGGAGACCAAGTAAGTTCTGACAGCGATGTTCTGCCATGCCCAGGATAAAGACCATTGTCAAAGGTGGACATAACGACACACGCCTCTAATCCCAGCACTAGGGAGGCAGAGGAGGTGGATCTCTGTAAATTTGAGGCCAACCTGGTCTACAGAGTGAGATCCAGGAAAGTCAGAGTTATGTAAAGAGATATTGGAGAGGGGGGAGGNAAGGAGGGGGAGGGGGGAGTTATTCAAGTCTTCATAGAGGCAAAGCTACTCATTACCAAAGAGAAACCACATTGACTTCTAAATTTCTATGTGTTTCAGTGTGTGAGCTCTGATAAACACTATTAGGCCCCAAATGCTTCTTCCTTTTGCCTCCAAAGCTGAGCTATTTGCTTTTTATTTGGGAAACTAGGTTTATAGTTAAGAGCCTGAAATAATTAATTAGTTCTGCTGGAATCTTACAGCTCACAGATGAACACAACTAAAAATGACTTAATATTTGTGTGAATAGGATGTATCTCAGCTATAGAGTACTTACCTAACTTGCATGGGGACTCAATTCCCAACACTGCCAAAAACCAGCACAGATTATCTACTGAGTGCATCCTGAGATGCTTTCAATCAATAATGCCCTAATTAAGAAGACTCATGAATTGAGAACCAGCAAGCCACACAGTGGGAACTTGAAGAAATTTTTGAGATGTGTAATGTACGTCAACTTCATAACTTGACAGATAATCAAATTCGGGAGAAAGGAAAATGCTGAAGACCCAACAAGTGGTTGAGAGGAGTATTGGAACTACAATCTGGGCTTCTAAACTACGCTAGGCTAATGTCAAAATAGCAGCTCACCGTATGAGAATTATGAGAGCTTCTAAGAGAAGACAAATTGAGAGCTCTAAGATCCAGCTGATCCACCTCCCCAACCACTGGAAATCCCCACTCCAATAACAACCCTGGAAAAAATGAGTCTGAGCTCATTAAATTCCCTCCCAAATGTCCTTGTGTTATCCCATCACTACCCTCCACACACATGAAAAACAACCACCACCTCTGATTTGGAGGGAAAGCAAAGCAACAGAATTGGCTTGCTCTCTTTTTGAATAATCCTGCTTAGTTAAATGGAAAAAATAAATAAGGAATAAGACAGAACCAAAAATTAAGAGAAGCAGCTCTAATTTCAGGGGGCATGGCCGTATGAATGGGTCACATACCAGCAAATATTCACTGATGGCGTGAGTTCTTTTTCATAGGATATAAATGAACAAGTATTATTCCAAAGTGTATCTCTGTATCTTCATTTGTTTCTTTTGCTTTCGTTTAAAACAAAGTCTTTGTTTATTGCTCAAGGTGACCTTGACCTCATACTCCTCTGCCTCAGCTTCCCATTTAGTAGATAGCTTTTTGGGTACCGACACACTAAAGCATGGTCTGAGGTACTCCGTGTGGACTGATAAGTGCAGAAGAAAAGTGAGTTTGCTCTCTTGGCTGGTGGTCTGAGTTTCTGTACGCAGCTCCCAGCACAGAGAGGGCTGTGGAGGCTTTCTTATTGTGAGTGTTCCCCAAATAAACAGTTGTTATCCTTTATTCTGGGCACTCATGGGCTTCCTTATTTACGTCTACACCCTGGTGCTAAGATTACAGGTGTGTACCACCATACCTCGCTCCCAAGCGTTTCTTGGATTTGTAGGGCACAGTCCACACTGCAGTACGGAAGGGAAAAGAATGATTGATTCATCCTGGACGGAGGGAAAGCGCCTGTGGGGAGAAGACAGCACTGGAAGGGAACAAATGAAAGACTACAGTGTGAGCCATGGCCTGGTCCTCCTCCTGTGAATCTCAGCCAGCCTTGGGAGGTTACCAGAAAGCCAAAACAAAGAATGAGAAGAGAATTTTGGTTATGAAAAATGAAGATACAGGGCTATTATACCGAATATTTCTTCATTCCCCCTTTGTAGCTCCTGAAACAAGAGGTCCCTGGATCTAAACACTTAATAATGTCTTTGTAATACAGGGGACTAGTGGTACCAAACTAAAACAATAAAGCTCTCAAAGAGATCTGAACAAATAGATCCTTTCAAACATGGCTTCAAAACCAACAATTATTACTAATCAAACTCAGAGGGGGAGAAAACCTTTTAAGCATTCTAGTACAGAACTGCTCTTATCTCAAGTCCTGCTCATTCAAACAGAAGGGAATTACATGGCTCTTATTGATATCCTTGTCCTAGTTCCAAATTCAGCCAGTATCAAATAAGGGGAAAAAAGAGAGTAGGGAGCAATGAGAAAAAAAATTACCTCCACAAAACAAAGGCCTTACAGGGCCCTTTAAGACTCGATTTACACAGACGTTTCGGGATACTTTCTTACCTAGATCAGAGAAAGAGCAGTTTTGCAAGTGCTCACTTAGTTGATTTGCAGCCACACTAGCTCGGACCCCCAAGAGATGCCAGGTACACAGCCCATCACAGCCAGGCACTGTGGAAAGCGCGCATCCACTTGAGATTGCTAGATGGTTTTCAGTCAAGTGTTGTGATTAACTCCAAGTCCCTTCCTTCAAGACAGATGGAGTATAGCACATTGCTCATTTTCTATGCAGACTTCAGAAAAGTAGCTCTGTTGAAATGTGATACAGCAGCCTATGGTCATGAAAGTGACTGAAATTTTAAAGAAAGCCAATATGTTGAAACAATCCTTTCTATCCTGGTTTACCTTATTCCAGTACGGTAATCAAGCTAAAATTGGGAGGTCACGTTGTCTCTTCTACAGGGTAGAAGCTAATTGCTTTGAAGTGCCAGAGATAGGCCTCAGATAGACCAAGGACTTACGCCAGGCAAATATAAATTTTTAGCAGCTATGAAAACTTCAAGCGCTTTCAAGTGGTTTCAAGCACATTAGCCCTGCTTTACACAAAGCATAGTAAATCTGGTGGATGGTAAAAATAATAATGTTCATCCAAACAGCTTGAATGTGAATCATCCACTCCAGCAATCCAGATTGATTTAATGCCCTTTGGGCAGTATGACTCAGTTCTTCCCCAGAGGACTAGTGGGTAATCAGCATCTCATTTAGGTCCCATTCACACTCCTCTTTGGTTCTGCATGAAGAAACCGAACTTATGGTTTCCTGTGATCCAGCCTAGAATTATGGCCTTAAGTGACTGGGCCTCCATGGAAAGACCTTCGCTATTACAGAAAAACCAGGGCCGTAAACCCTTGCTACCTTACGTTTATCAGATCTCTTTGGCAATTGATATTATCTAGAGATAATAACAAAGGTCAGTACGTGCCAGAGAAAATCAAAATCTTAGCATAGCTTGGAGAAAGCAGTGTTATTGTTGCTTTTAAATAAAAATAACTCAACATCTGAACATCCATCATATACTTAATAATTTAGATTGGAAATCTACCTTATGTCATACAGTTTTTACCCTTAATGCTGATTTATCGCTACTTTCAACAAATGTAAATCTATTTATATTTATGTTTTAAAACTCAAATTGGATTCAAAATGCTGTAAGAAAATGTTATCTCAGAATCACACTGAGACAATTAGGAATCATTTGCAACTGACAGACCATTTAAAAATTGGAAATAAGTATTATATTTTAGAGTGGTTTATTTAAAGACTGGGCAATAAATAATTTTTATATAAAGCTAATAATTAAACTTCGTATGGACAAAAGACTTACTTTGGGCAAATAATAATAAATGTTGAAACTGGGTGATTAGGGTGCATGGGGGTTTATTATACTTTTCTCCATTACAGCAAAAATTTAAACAGTTTCCATAATAAATTTATTTTTAAGACTTTGCATAACAAAGGTAACTTTCGGGTCAGCCCTGTGACTTAGTACTTATTTGAAATTATCAGCATTAATAGTAGAGCTTTGACTCTATAATAGCTTTAGTATAAAGCTCCCGGACACCTGAATTTCTCAAACTCAACCTGCCTATAATCAAGCTAGGGGCAAGGGTAATTGTGACCTTATGAAGACAAAATTTGATCTGCTTCTAGTAAAAATACCAGGAGAGGGGAAGAGACAAGAATATTGGGGCAGGAGATAAAGGGCTAGCTTTGAAAGCAAAGCTGTTTTGATGGCAATGCCTGCTGTTAGTTTTCCATTTCCAGAGGGATCCATTATGGAAAGTGTCCTACATTCTCTTACTTCAATTTTGTCAAGCCCCACAATAAGTAGGACACTTCTTCATGGCCAGAATAAGCTCAGCTAGGTGGAGAAGCCATGAGGAACTGTGGCTTTGACCCACTGTTTTACCATAATGAGGGAAAGACCCAGGCTTTCAAGTACCTTGTTTAATGGAGCAATTCTAAGTCAATCACGTTTCTCATTTGCCTTTGCAATCCACATAACATCTTGGAGGGGCTTGGAGGGGCTTGGAGGGGCTGGAGCTTAGATATCCTCCTAGATCTGATTGTATTTAACCAAGAGACTATTTTCAGGCAAGAAACAAAGACTGCTGAAGAAGCAAACCACACTCTTCCTATATATAGTAAAGTATACCAAATTCAAGAATGAAAATGTTCTACAAGTGAATTCCATTTAAGTCATGTGGTAGAGTGAGGATTTTTTAAAGAGACTTCTGAAATGTTTACAAAATTTATTGCATGAAATTAAAATGCTTCTATGCATACAAGAAAGCATTCACCATACCAAAGAAGAAAGCCCTATTGAAAAAAATCTTTTTTAGCGATATATCAGATAAGGAGTTAATATATACAATATAGAGATAACTTTTGGTTTGGTTTGGTTTTTCAAGACAGGGTTTCTCTGTGTAGCTTTGGTGCCTATCCTGAAAGTAGCTCTTGTAGACCAGGCTGGCCTCAAACTCACAGAAATCCTCCTGTCTCTGCCTTCCAAGTGCTGGGATTAAAGGTGTATGCCACTACCATCCGGCTAGAGATAACTTTCAAAGTTAAACATGAATACAAACAAAATGGAATAATGAAGTAGATAATTCTCAAAAGAAGAACTAGGAATTGCAAAAATTTTGTTTTAATTGTTCAACATCCTTAACTATCAGGGACATACAAATAAAAATTGCTTGAAGATTTCAAGCCACCCCTACCCCCAGTGCCTCAATCAGAGGAACCCATATGCACCGCTGGTAGGAGGGTGAACTGGCATAGCCACTGCCAAAGTCAGTGTAGATATTCCTTAAAAAACTAAAAATCAATTGATTTTTTTTTTTACTTTCTGTCTGTTACTTTCATTGGTTAATAAAGAAACTGCCTTGGCCTTGTGATAGGCCAGCC
>LOEQ01007087.1:67056-89083 GCA_001685075.1 Bramus lutescens | reverse complement strand
CATTTCTATCTACTCAAGTCACTCTCAGGTCAAAGTGCAGTTGTGGTGAAGGAAGACAGTTCCCTGGACATCCCTGCCTTTGTATAAATCTTCACACCGACTTCAGCCATACTTCCTGCTGCAGCTTTCTCGCCTAATCAATGGAGGAGATGAGCTGTGGGTCAGTTAGCTCAGACCAAGAGCCTAGGAGCCCAAGCCCCATATGTTCTTAGAGAAAAGATGAGTACTAGGTGTTATGTGTAGAGTTTAGTAATAGTCACAACAGACATTTATTAATTCAGTACATTTCATATCGGCCAATATGGTGAGTACATAATCCTAGTCAACCCTGTAGTATAACTGGAAGTTTCTCTCCTGTCTGCCAGTTCCTGAATAACCACTCAGAGACTTAATAGTAATTACAAATAATTAATATTTGCCCTGTTAGCTCAGGCTTATTATTAACTAGCTCTTACAACTTAAATGAACCCATTTCTATTATTCTATATTTTACCAAAAGGCTCATGGCTTCTTACTTCACATCTTGCTTCTCTGGAAGCTGCTTGCATCTCTCAGACTCTGCCTTCTTTTTATCTGTCTTTGCTTGGATTTCACGCCAGGCTCTATTCTTACTGGCTATTGGCCAAATCAGCTTCTTTATTAACCAATGGTAATAAAGCATATTCACAGCATACAGGACATCCTACATCATCTCCCCCTTTTTTGTATAATTAAAGAGGAAGGGTTTAACTTTAACATTGTAAAATTACA
This sequence comes from Bramus lutescens, assembly GCA_001685075.1. NCBI lineage: Eukaryota > Metazoa > Chordata > Mammalia > Rodentia > Cricetidae > Bramus > Bramus lutescens. Next base: position 88,333 of record LOEQ01007087.1, on the reverse strand, counting down.
TATAACAAAACAGGTATCAAGCAGGAATTATAGTTATAATATTTAGTCTATTTGTATTTAGCAAAATTTAAGAAAATACACTATCCTATTCTGTGAGTCTAAAGTTTCATATCTAATTTATCTTTTATCATAACTAAGGAAAGGTATAATTATAACCATCTAATCTTTAACTCCATCAAAGATCCCTGTTTACCTAAGTAAACAGGAAATGCATTGTAGGCAACTCCCAAAACTCTAGAAATGACAGAGACACTGTGGCAAACTCTGTGAGGGACATATGTAATTTATCACTGACTGACGAGGAAACAGAAGCAGGAATGTTAATTTCTCCCTAAGAAAATGGCAATTGGCAGAACAAATTCAATTCTGACTGGTCCCAAAGTTGTCTCATGCCACTCAATGGGGCAGCATGAGAAGCAAAAGTCTATCTTTTCTTGGAGCTCAGCTGAGGTGGGCCTTCAGCGTTGGAGTAGTAGGCTTCAGGACACAAACACAAAAGAAAAAAAACAATTTTTCTACAGCTTTTTTTTTAACTGATCTCCCATCTGTGAGGATAGATGAAAATAAAAATCTCCAGGAGTTATTCTCTCATTCTAGAGAGATTGAAATATAAAAGTCAGTCTTCATAACTTCTGAGAGGACCAAAATCTCTGTCTCCATAACCCCTTTTATTTCCCATGAGTAGTACCTATAGTGTCTGGAACATGGATGCATGCTTGGGATGTTCAAACTCACTTTGCAGCTGCTTTTGGATCTGGTCGCCTTCTGGTTGGCTCTGCTTTGGAGCAGGATTTCAGCCCCCCTGTGCTCTTGGTTCCTTATATTTATGTTTTTTTCCTTCCTCACCTCCATCCTGCCTCGGCTCTAGACCACTCAGGCCCCCTCATTGCTTCTCTATGATGCTTTGTTTCCATGATGAATTACTTTTCCCCTCTCTTTTATTCCCCCATCAGTCCTGCTTAGACTTGGAAATTGTGGACATGCCATTGTTATCTACAAACTTCCTGCTGAGGAATCACACAACTGAGACATGTCCCCCCCNCACGGGAGGGGGAGGGAGTGGAAGTGATAGGAGAATATGACCAACTTTAGTGCTGTAAGTAAGTTTGTTTTGTCTTGGGCTTCATTTCTAGTCGTTTTGTATGTAGCCTGTGGGCCTCAGGTAGGACACACCCGCCAGGACACTAAATTATACTAACCACTAAAACTTTTGATAAAACACAGCCAGAAAGTTTTGTGTTTGGCAGACACGCATCCACACAGAGGCAAAGACAGACAAATGAGTTTGCTGAGGAAATGGGAAAATACAATGAGAAGAGAAGCAAGTTATTACCTAAAGTGTTTGGCCAGTCACACAAACAAAGACATCTGTATTCAGTTAAGGAGACCAACACTTTGATTATTGGTTGCAGAAAGGTTTTATTTTTAAAAAATAAGCTGTAAGCAGTTTTGCTAATAATAACAAGTCTTTGGGGGGGGAGTACAGTAAAGACAAAAGCAGGGTGTATATGTGTGTGTCTGTAAGACTCAATCACGTGTCATCTGAAATTTGTCATTGTAAATGACAAAGGCATGTTGCAATGTCAAGGCTTGGACAGGAATGGAATGCAGAAATAAAAGAGAGTAATTCATAGTGAAGGCAAACCATGGAGAGAAATATAGTACCCAGAGGACAAGCCTTGCGTGTCATTCTTTTAACAGTATCCATCTTCTTCAATTAAAAAAAGGTGATTTTATTGTATTTTATTTATTTATTTATTTRTTTGTTTGTTTGTTTGTTTRTTTATTTATTTATTTATTNTTTATTTATTTATTTATTTGTTTGTTTGTTTGTTTGTTTATTTATTTATTTATTTATTTTTATGGAGAGATGGGCTCTCTCACTGGCCTGGAACTTGCTAAGTCAGATAGGCTAACTGACCAGTAATCCTTGGGGTTCCATCTACTTCTGCCTCTTCAGTGTCAGGATTACAAATGCAAATCCCATGTGGTATGTTTTGTGGGTTCAGGGCATCAAACTCAGTCCCTTCTTATACAATAAACACTTTGCTGACTGTTGTCTCCCAAGCCTAGAAAGTAACAACGTACTGTATCACTTTTAGGCAGTATGCTGATCAGTTTCTAGCGACTGTTAGAAGACTTGAGATATGAAGGATTTCCAGGTTATTGTGAAGATCAGCAAAGATCAACTGAGGTCAGTTTCAGTGTCTGCCAAAGGGTTGGTAGGGGACTGTCTGGCTGCCATCAGGTTCCCCATGGCTATGCCTGCTGTATTCCATCATTGTACTTCTTGTTAGGGAATACGAGGGAGATGGAAATTGAGTAGAACAAGGCAGTAGGCATTGTGAAGATAACTTGTTGACTTTAGGGGGCTAAAACAGTATCGACCTAGTCAACATTGTCATCCATGTTTGGGTAGTTGTTTTCTGACATCATTTCTCAAAGTCCCAGGCAGGTGCTAAGAACAGCCAGTTAATGACACATCTGGGGAAGAAATCCCGGACTCATGGCTCAGCATCCCCACTTTTCACTGAGACTTATATATCCTTATACATCTTCTTTTGGGAGAGTTTATTCTTCTCTGGCAAAACTTTTCCTGGACCTAGAATGGTTCCTTCTGTGAAGTGCTCAGAACTCTTGATTGTTTTCACTGGTCCCCTGTCTTCTCTCTGTTTCCGTCAGTTCTTCCTTCTCTTTCTTTCCTCTCTTTCTACGCCCCTACCCTTCTTCCAATCCTCTTGGTCCCTCTTTCCCCAACTCTCCTTCTCTCTCCCTTCATCGGTACCCCCTTTTTTCTTCTTCATGCATCCCTTCTATTCTTGAGTGCCCACTTCATCTGCTGTAGCTATTCCCTTGGTTTTCATTTTCCTGGAGGCAGGCCGTGTCCTCCCACGGACATCTGCAACAGCTCTTTATGCACTGGAAAACTGAGTTGGTTTCTTGGAGGTTTGGAAGCGGCTTCCAGGATGCTCAGATGATTGGTACATTTGAGTCAGCAGCAAGTTTCCCCTGCTGTATTACTTACTTACCTGTTTCTGTGACTCTCAGGTGACAAACCCATCTGAATTCATTGTCATTTTAGAACATTGTGTTGGTTGTACCAGGTTAAGGGCTCATAGCAAAAATTCTAGAAAATGCAGCTTCTAATGACATTTGTAATTTCATTTTCTATGAGGCAAGAGCCAGGCACAGCTTGCTCCATCCTCTGCTTCTGGGACTCTCAGCGGCTTGCAGCCAGTGCTTTAGCCAGGCCTCCAGTGCTTTCAGGGCTCAATGAAGCATGCTGAGCTCAGCCTCTCTTACATGGTTGCTGGAGGGACTCAGCTTTCCCGGTTCTTGGCTTCAGACTGCTATTAGCTCCTTGCCACACGATACCTTCCTCTGTATAACTACAACACACAGCTTTCTTCCCCACAGGGAGCAAGCAAGAAGTGCTAGCAAGATGGATATTATGACCCTCTATAAGCCAAGCTTGAAAGTGACACATGATTACTTTTGCCACATTTTACTGTTAAAGTTAAGCTGCCTGGACCAGGCTATTATCAATAGGAGCTTTTGTGCTGTTAGGAATGCCAGTAGGGCAGGGCTCACTGCCATCCTCCCTGCTGGGGGTCACTTGTTCAGTAAGAATCTCCCATAGTAGCAGTTTCCTTTGCGCTGATGAAAGCAGGATCGGGAGCCACACGTTTCTGCCCACCTGTGCAGTGCCCCCTGCCTGACGTTGTCACGGGTACCACTTGCTTTGATTTTCAAGAACTTCTTGTGGTGTATTTGTGGCAGAAGGCAGTTTTCCCTCAGTTTTCGTCTTCTAGTCTTAGTAACATGATGTTTATTGTCACCTAAAGATTGCATTTCCAAATCGCTCTTGTGGCAGGGAGTTCTGACCAATTCAGCTCAAACCTCAGTGCTGCATAGTGACTTCCAATAACTCTCCCTAACGGGATGCTGGGAGGTGGCTTTCCCTCCTCTTTCTACCTCCTTAATCCTTCTATTTGGAATATAAATCCTAGACCATAGTGTTGAAACCACGAAGTTAAGTTACAAGAAGGAACCATGTTTACATGCTATGTGAGCCTAGCATCATTTGCCTCTTGTCTTTCTGGGGCTTAAGTGAGCACTGTTAGGTATCCAGAGGGCTTGGAGGTCACCGAGGATGGGTCTCTTCATAGTCAGCAGCTTATAAAAGTAAAAATGAAACTAGGCCTGTGATTACTGTCAATGATAGGGCTAGAGAGGTGCCTGGCTCAGCCACTAAGAGCATGTGCAGTTCCTAGTGTCTGCATGGGGCAGCCTTCACAACCACTTAGAACACTAGTTTCATGGGATCAGACTTTGTTTTTTGGTGTGCAAGGTCACTCAGGTACAAGCCCCCCCATATACACATAAATAAAAAATAAACAATTCTTTTTAAAAGAATGGAATATGAGTGTTTTTCTCTGTCCTTGGATAAAGACAAGGCATTTTGAGCTCTCCAAAGGGTCACTGGTAGATCAACACCTAAAGCTCTGTTTGATTACTGTTTAGCAGAAGGCTTTCAGTACAGAACAAGTCCTACCACTCTTCCTGCCCTTTACAGAATTAATCCGAATAGACTCGTTGATCACTTGGAAAACCAGTCTGTCCTAGAGACTTCTGAAATGATATTAAAGCCCACTCAAAATATGAACTGGGACAAAGGTTTCTCTGGCCATTGCTCACTCCCAAGTGAGTATTTCATTTTATTCTGCAATAAATTCTTCCTTTATTCACTTATGTTTTAGGTATCTCACTGAATTGTATTGATGGTGACGACGGGGCTGGATTATTAATGAGAGTCCAGAGCAAGCTCCCCACGCCATTGTTAGTTGAACCTACTTTCATTGCCAACCATGCCTAGTCCTAACCAGTCCAGAATTTAGTGCCTACAAGTGGGATGCTATACATAAAAGAACCCAAAATACGTGTTCTTATCTTAACACAGGGTTGGGAAGCTTGTAGCCCAGATAGTGTAGAGAACAGGAAACAGAAACTGGTCAAGCAGTTTAGAGCAGTACCCCCAAGAGACATGGTTCCATTCTTGTTCTTGGCTAGATGCTGAAAATATCCTTGGTTCGACCCTGAAAGAAGAGGAGGAAAGAAACATTCCTCACTAAGTCTTTTATAAATAGGAACCATTTTTAACTCAGGGATCAACAAACAGGATTTGTTCTCAGGGGACAGTTTACTGATGAATTTTTCCTTCTCGCTTAGGATTTGCAGATACCCCCAGGCTAATGTTGACTTCAGCATACACTAACCTGTCTGAAGGCTCTTTCTCTCTCTTTTTAGTTTCTGGGTATTTCTTTCACTTTCTTGATTGACTGGAAAATGACGTACACTCCCGGAAGATGCACTCTGAGGAACTGACTAAGCAAGTGTACATGTGATTCTGTACCATTTGCATTTGGATGCTTACTGAGAAAAAGAAAACTTTTGTTTTCAGAGAAGAAAAACATCAGCAACCCATGTTGATAATTATTAAAACTTTATTATGGAACTGAAAAATTCAATTAAAACCATATCACCATTCTGAAATTCCATGAAATTGCATTATTTCTCATTTTCTTTGATTTACAGTTCTAAGGTGATCAGTATATTTGTATTTTCCAAAGCAATGATCATTTTCCCAATAAGAGAATGATATAATTTTACTATACTAGTTAGATCATATAGCTCTATAAATCATTGTACTCAAAGTACAAAAAAAAGTGCTTTATGCACACTCTTTAATACTGTTTTTAAAATTTATCTTTTGGTACTCTAGATAAATCCATATAAATAACAATAAAATGAAAAGAAGCAGGGGATTGTTAACACCCGAAAAATGGAGGTACAGTTTGCTTTCAGCTTCCTTTTCACTAAAAGATAAGAGAAAATAATATCTGACTATATTGCAGCCATGAAAATCCATTTAAAAAGATATTTCTACAAGGGAATGCACTAAAAATACCAGTGATTAAATATTTAAACCAAGATAATGATGATTGATTTAAATAGACATATTTGCAGTTTGAGCTCCCAAATATCTCCTAGGAATTAAAACAACAAGTTTCAAAATAAAATTATGTATTTGCAAAAGGTACAAAAACTGTGTTGCAAATCATTTAATACAAAACACGAAGATGTGGCTTGTTAAATAGAGTTTTGAATTTTAGAAACAAAATAACTTAGAAAACAAAAATACTTAATGGCCAAAATGCTTTCAAGTAATGAAGCCTGGTGCCGATTGATGGGCACTGTCGATCACTTTGTACATCCCTCACAGCCGTACTTAAAAGTTTTCCAGGAGCTAAACCTTTGTTGTCTACTTTTGTATAGTTTTTGATACTTTTCTGGGGAGAAATACTTGAAAACCCATTTGACTTAAAAAAAAAAGCAATCAGTTGCTAAGGTTGGGTGGGATTGCTGGAAGCGTAAGTAAGGGTTCAGGGTAGAACTGGCTTATTTTGGGGATTCTGATCAAGTGGCAAAAGCTACTAACTGATCCAGTCATGTTCAATTTTGAAAACTGCACAATGGGCCCCCGATTGTGTGCCCCCTGCAGAGAGGAGCAGAAACTTGCGTGTTTGCATTGTTTGTGGAGGAGGGGTGGGTGCGTAGTCAACAAAGAGCACAGTAAATAGAGACCACATCTGTCATGAATGAACAGGTGAGTCAACCAGCACAGCTCGTAAAATTCTCAACATTGGTAAAGGCAATAGACAGGGGGCAAGAGTTTCACGAACATAGCCAGTTGATGCTATTTTCCATTACAAAGTGATGAAGCCTTGTATAAGAGAAGGGGAAGAGTGTATGAGGAAGCTGAAAAGCAACAGGATGAATGAAGTTAGATGCAAAGGTAATTGCATTCGGGAACGCTCCTCAAGCAGAGGGGAAAAGGAAGATGAAAACATTTGCACAAGAAACTCTCTAGTTTGAGGTATAACTAACTTAATCAAGGGAAAGAAGGAACCAACAAAAGCTCTGAGACTCTTCTGGCACCCTGTGAATCTTGGTAGGGTAAGAAAACATTCCCAAGAGTCATTATTTATCCTGTCCCCCGTCCAGCCTGGCCTAGATGGTGCCGGTTCTGCCAAATAAATGTGGGACTCCGGTCAACAGTCCAAGGAGAGGAGAGGAAAATGGGGCTCAGAAACAAGCAGGTGAGAGGGACCCCTAGAGGGAGGTGGCTCTCAGACAATTGGTCAGAGAGGTGATGCATTCATTCCTTTAGATCATTGTGGTCCTGCACCAGTTAGCCGCTGAGCCGGTTAATCCAAGCTGTACCTGCCCTCTGACCAGCAGGATGTCTGAAAATTAATTCAAACGGAAAACTATAGAGAAAGCATTTTGCTGTTCTATGTGACTGAAAGAATTTTTAAAAACCTTTAAAATGAAACAAAAACAAATCTTATGTAGCATTTTATGACCCTCCTTTTTAGATATTTTTTGATGGTACTATTTTCTTATATGAGGTAGTTTGCCAGCTGCATTTTGAGAAGTCTGTTTGGCAGGATCTTGTGTTGACTTCTGGACACACCTTAAGTCCTCTAGGACAATTTCTGTTTACTGCAGTAGCTGTTGCTCCTCTTGATTTGCTGAGGATGTGGGAGGGAAAAACAGCCATCTGAGAATGGACAGCAGTTGACAGGGTACAAAGAGAGACTCCATTTCACCTGGTTCCATTTTCTCTATTCCAAGTAATATCCAGCAGATTTTATCAACACACTATTACTTGCCAGACTTTAAAAAATCAAACGCGAATTTGTTGGATTTTTCAATGATGATTCAGTTCAGGGTCTTTTGTCTGTTTCATTTGGTTGCCCTGCTGATTTGAAGGTTTATTTATTTATTTATTTTTTAAATGAAGAACTAAGAAGTATTTAGGGAAGAACCAGGAAAATGGGTTAGAAGTCAGAAAGGCAGGCAGTGTTAATGCTTATTTACTAATCTAAAATATGAATGGTATGCAAAACTAGCCTTTGGTTTGATACTTGATCTTTTCAAAGCCTATCTTTGAGGTAGGCGTGGTGGTACAAGCCTGTGGTGTCAGCCAGACTGGACACTGAAGAGTGTGAGGCTAGCCTGAGCTGCATGAATAGAGTCTGTCCTAAAAGTGTTTAAAGAAAAGGAAGAAAATGAAAAAAGAAACAACAACAACAACAAACAACTAAAATCCAATAACAACACCTCCACCCAAAATGGCAATCCATTTTCTCTCTAGTTTCAAGCTCATTACACCAAAACTTGGCCTTTCAGGGTAGTAAGACATGGATACTTTCTATGACTATAGTCTAATGGAGTCCAAAATCTTCTCTGTATATTACTATAACAAAGTAATAGCCACCCACCTCAAAAGCCATCCCATCTGTCCACTCCGTAGTACACAGGTCAGCCTCAGGGAGGCAGAGGTCATGAACAATTGTGGTTTTTCTCAAAAGTAGCTGGGCATTGTCCCACTGGTAATTTTCTTGACACTTTCACTCTAAGACATTGTATATACATTTTGTATTTGGCAAAGTTTGAATTATAAAGAAAAGAATGAAAGAGATAGAGGCGATCTATAAAGACTTTAACAGTCCCCATGCCCCTTACATATTGAAATCACTCAGGAATCTTTACAAAACACTGGGGTCAGGCCCACACCCCATGACACTCTCACCTAATTGGCATGTGACCCTTCAGGTATTTTGGATGTGCCATCAAATTCAGGCATTCGTATGCTCAGCTACACAATGATCCGAGGAAGAAAGTACAAACCAGAAGACCCAGAGCCTTCTAGAATTCAGCGGGAGGGTCTTGACTTTAGATGCCAGCTGGAATTCCTAGAACCTGCAGGTTCTGAGATATTCAACCACGATTGACATTTCCCTGGCTCTGATTGGAATCCGTCCTGATTTTAGATTCCAGAATTCCATTAAGGAGTTGACAATATTTTCTTCACTTTTGCTTTGGCTTGCCCTTGAGTTCTACAGACTGTCATGTGGGCCATTTTTTAAAAAATGGGGATTCTAGTGCTATGTCCCCTAAATCACTAATAAAATGGGAGTAGTGTTTGAATTCAGTGCTGGATTTTGGCTTTCTGTTTTGAACATATATATTCTGTACCAAAGCCTCACACCCTTTTACCCTCCATCTCTGGCTATATCACCCCCATCCCATCACTATTAGATGTTCTGAACACTCAGGAACATTTGGGTAAGTAGCACTTTTACTAAACTCTGAAGGGATGGTCTCTTAGCAACCATTGTTAGCATCCTGGTGCCCCTTAGGAACCTGGCACAATCACCCCTCAGCATATAGCAACCAGCTCCCTGACTATATGCAGGTGCAAATGTCCCTTGAAGAGTCAAGTTCCACCCACTCCCAAGCTGAAGCACGTGCATGTTCTCTCTCCTCTCTTCCCCAGATGTTCTGTACATATTGAAAGATCAAAAGAATGGAAAATCACTGTTTCTTGGTGGATTGAATATGAACTAGGTAGAGAATTCGAAGTTAAACTCAAGTTAATATAACTGTTTGGAGCTGAGTGTGGTGTTGTGCATCAACTATCTCAGCATAGGGATGTGAGAGAAAGGAGGATCACAAATTTGAGGTCTGCCTGGGCTATAGAGTGAGAAAAGCAAACCAAGTTCCCTTTTGTCTTAGAAAGGACTTTTTGGCCAGTTTCTGATTATGAAGATATCATAGTGTATTATGCAGACCTGATTTACTTTACCAGTGTTTGAGTTTAGCAAAATGAGTCTGGGATAACAGAAAATAGTATGGACAAGTAAGGATTTCCAGATGAGAAAAAGTCGTTTTTCACTGTAGTGCTTGGTGTTGGCATAGCTTCTATGGTTCGAGCAACCTTGGGCAGGGCAGGGATTTTGAAGCAAAAGAGTGGTTTACTGTGTTGAATAAACACAGGGCTTAGATTGTCTCAAGCATATCTGAAACACATCATATTGATTTCTAGGAAGTCCCGGAGTCTGCAGGTATAGGAAGATGCTGATCAATTGATAACGAAATCTATAACATTTCAAACAGTTTCCATGAGTTTAGGCCTGGGATTACCTTACACTGTATGCAATGGTGAATACCTCTTGCAAAGCTTCCTGCTTTCCTATGGTCTCTTGATTTTGTGAGTGCCAAAGCGCTCTGAACTAGTGACTGAGGCAGGAGTTTTCCTGTCTATGCCTTGCTGCTGACTGCCTAGCTCATCCTGGGCCCCAGTTCCTGGTACTAAGAGAGCTTACACTAATTTGTTAGAGTTTTATCACCTTCCTGAGACACTCAGGATCTTTGGAAGAATTACTTTTGCTGTTAGTGGCTCTTTGTATTTCTTTTAAGCAAAAGGCTCCTTAGATTTGATTTTGTTGAAGAATAAGATTCACATTTCATGAGTAATATAGTAAGTCATGTCGTCTCAGGAAAGGCATTGCTTTGGGGAAAGTATGACTTATGACCACAAGGGATCTGGTTCGAGGTTCGTATGGTCTACCGTGCATTCTGGGAGTCTTATTCTTAGAGGAAAGGAATCTTCAGAAGGCTCCATACGCATCTCCTCTGGTAGTCACTGCAAAAGTAGGGTAGACCTCATAGGCTGTATATGCCGCTAAGTCTTGTCCAAGAGTCACTGCTTGCTTGAGTTGGGCTGCAGACACAGGGGCAGTGGCACCAGGAACAGCATATCCTGGAGGAGGAGGCAGAGAGAATTTATGAAAGGAATTCAGATTTCTTCCCTTTCTGACACATTGTGTCTTTTAGCAATGTGGAAAATTGGCATTTGCTTAAAACAAAGGATATGTATGATGAAAATGTACTCTTAAAGGATGCAGTTGTGAAGAATAGCAATGGTTTTGTTGTTTGGTTTGGTTTTGCTTTTATAGGTTTTTGAACTAGGGTCCTTTTTAAAGCCCTTGCTAGCTATCCTGGAGCTCACACATAGAACAGGCTGGTCTGAAACTCATAGAGATCCATCTGCCTCCGCCTCTTGAGTGCTGGAATTAAAGACAAACACCACCTAGCTGGAATACAATTGGAAGATTGAAGATAGCGTTCTCCAGGGAGAATCAGCTTCCCTGTGTCAGGCTTACTTCACCTCAGCAAATAGAGACATCAGAGAGAGGGTCCAGTGAACAGAAAGATACCCTATGTTGCTGACGAGCAATGCAGAACTTTTCCACGGATGTGTATACAGGAATGCATATGTGACGCAGGCTGTTGAAGCGTTGGCAGGTTATATTAATGGTAGATTCCTTGGGTCTGCTTCTGTTGAACCCTCTACTGGCCTAAAAACTCGCACTTAAAATATTAAAAATGTCAGGGCATGGTGGTTCATGCCTTTAATCCCAACATGCCAGGGATGTGGGGACAATTACAGGAGGATCTTTGTGAGTCTGAGGCAGCTTTGTCTACATAGAGAGTTTCTGGACAGCCAGTGCTACAGAGAGAGACCCTATTTCAAAATAAATAACTAAATAAATAAAAACCAAAAACTTCCTTCACACAATATGAATAAATAGAGACCGGGTATTCTAGTAGAGGAGATACTGTATTACTTTTACAGTGGCTTAATTATCACAACACAAGTAGTTTTTTAAAGAAAGATTTTTTTTGGTTAAAAACTGTGATCTGGCTTATTTTTATCTATTACAAATGCATAAAAGATCCCTCATCACAAGAACCCTGATAATTACACTTTTGGTTTGCTTTAGAAAAGTAACACAAATCACACTATAAAAAGTCTTTGAAAATGGCACAAAGCATTGTTGTAATGTTGCAAGAGCAGTTTGAAAAGTTCAGTAGCTAATGGGGTTAGCCTTCTGTGGATGCATGGTGAACTGGAAAAGCTATCTCACTTCACAACAGAAAGACACCTTTCTGTTTTTGGATGAAAGCTAAGCCTGCTTTCCCTGGCACTCTGGACTTTTTCCTCATTTCCCTTCTGGAAGCTGCCAAGGTTTACAGCCTGCTTGCCTGTTATCTGTCTATCTGTCTGTTTATCTACCTATCTGTCTATCTATCATCTGTCTGTCTGTCTACCTGTCTGTCTGTCTGTTTACCTACCTATCTGTCTATCATCTGTCTGTCTGCCTATCTATCATCTATCTATCTATCAATCATCTATGTATCTATCTATGTATCTATGTATCTATCTATCTATCCATCTATCTATCATCTATGTATCTATGTATCTATCTACCTATCTATCTATAATCTATGTATCTATCATCTATCTATCTATCTATCTATCTATCTATCTATCTATCTATCTATAATCTATGTATCTATGTATCCATCTATCTATCTATCATCTATCTATCTATCGAAACTAACCTCTAATGTAACTGTCCTCAAGCTTTCATTTGAATTCATTTCTAAATTCTTATATTAAACAGACTAAGAACCCTTACAGGGAATCTCAGCTTCTCTGGTGAGACTGTCTCAAGAGATGAGGTAGTGGGGCTGGAGAGAAGGCTCTGTGGCTGATCCCATACTGTTCTCACAGTGGGTCAGACTTTGATTTGCAGCACTCATGCTGGGTGCCCAACCACTTGCAACTCCAGCTTCAGTGGATCTAACACTCTGGCCTCTGCAGGAACCTGCACGCATGTACACACACACACACACACACACACACACACATCTTAAAAGAACAAAAGAGGTGGAATGTGACAGAGGAAAGCAGCTGACCCTGACCTCTGGCCTCCACTCAAGCACTTGCAAACAAACATAGATTTATATTACACGTACATGCACACATTTGCATGCACACACAGGCATACAGACACAAATAAAACATAAAAGTAGGAACAAACTCCAAACAACAACTCAAGGTTAACCAATAGTGGCCAAGTTGTTTAACCTCCCCAGTTTTAGGCTTCTGTATCTGTGATATGAAGGGATTACATTCTCATAGGGCTGCAAAGTACCATAGGGGTCCCTGGGCAAATATAAAGCTTGCTGAGCACTTCAGTGAGTACCCAGCTCCTAGCAAGTGCTCAGTTAAATATCTGTTAATAGTAATACCAAAGTCTCTTAATAGGAGGAAAAAACCCAACAATCTGCACCGCACTTGGGGTATTGACTCATTCAAGGTCATACAGCCGCTTAACACAGAGGCAGATGGATGGGAGCCTGCTTAGGCTAATCTGATTCAGTTCCCCATATTTTTCCCATCGGCACAAGGTGCAAGTCAGAACTATTGAAGTTGAGGCTCCTAAAAGAAGGGGTCCCCAGGCACTCTGCAGCTGCAGTTTCTGGCACAAATGATCCCCCTTCTCCGGTACCTGGGAACACAGTGGCGGTTGTGGCTGTGGCTGCTGTAGCCACAGCATCCCCTCCTTCTGTGGGGATGCCTAAGGTCTGTAGCGTGTGCTCTGCAGCATATGTCTTTGCTTCATCCACGTACGCACTTAGCTTCGGAGGTGTGAATGGGTGGCTGGAAAACACAGCCGGTCACATGAATTATTCAGAAACTTATGTACCCAGTCAGGTGAAAAACCAAAGGCAGCTGTTTTGCTGCAAAACAATTTTACATATGCACATGCATGGGAATATTTGTGAATTGGTCTAACACTTTGGTAGCCTATGACATTTCTGGGGAACATGTGTAAATTTTTACTATATGATGCTTCTAAGGTATGTGTCTTCCCTAAAATATATAAATGCAGTCTGGTGGTAAAATCCAGAAGGTGTTATCCACTAACAGATCAGATCCTTGATATAAAAATTAAAAGGTGGGTCAGAAGGTTATGCAGTAAATGGCAACTTCCTGAGGGTCACTTGTGTGGACCTGAACGCTGCAGAAGGAACCTGTTATATATAGTCCTTTATTCCCCTCTGACCACTAAGCAGCCCTGGTTCCCTTAATCAGTTATCCTGGAGTCCTTGTGCTGTATGAAACTTAGGGGCTTTTAGAAGCCATCTAACAGCTAGGGCATACATCCTAGCTCAGCATCTCTCTGCCTTATTTAATTACAAAGGAGTAGGTAGCAGACTTGAGACTGCCACTCGAGCGATGATCAAATACACATAACACACAGGCTAATCTCATTCTAGAATCTGTATTGCTAGGAGCTGGGAGAGAGTACGCACATTGCAGGATTCTGGCTGGCCAGTGCTGGGATAGTTACTTTGTATAGGAATAATTGTCTTTGGTCTTGTCCAATGGCAGAATGCAGTTGGTACACTGGCTGTCCCCAGTTATTTTTCTGACAGATTTCTTCTAGTATCTACAGGAGTAGAAAAAGAAATGATTTCTCTCTCAAATGTCACATTTGCATTACTTCTCTGGCATTTAGGTTCCAAGTCCTGACCTTCAGTTTTTACTAATAGAAGAGAGAAAATGCCATGTAGTTTAACAACTCATAAAATTTAAGTGGAACTCGATCTGAACTCCATTTAAGCTGTAAATGTCTATTATAGTTCATAAAATCATTTTCACACCATTTACTCTGATAGTTTCACTTTAGCCCATTGCACACTTCACACATGCACACACTCACTATGAGCTTAATAATTCTTCATATTTTTGTTTTATTTTTATTTATTTTGTTTATTCCCTGTTTTAGGAAATTGGTGCTATACACTGTGAGGGCAGATCTGCATTTTACTGCCCCTGCAGCCCTTGTTCAGAATGGCTTAGGGAAATTAACCAGAGAAGGTATCTTGGCTATGTGCCATCTGTCATAGGGTTTTTTAACTTCACATTTTTAAAAAAATCATTTTGATTTTGAAAAGTTTAGAAAATTTCATTTTCTCACCTTATTTCATGTATTTGGACTTTGTGTATGTGAGTGTTTTGTCTGCGTATATGTGCAGCACCTGCGTGGTGCCTTCAGGGGCCAGAATATCTGGAACTGGAGCTACAGACAGACAGCTGTGAGCCACTGTGTGAATGTCAGGAAACCTGACCTGTGTCTTCTGCAAGAGCAGCAAGTATTCTTAACCACTGAACCATCTTTACAGCCCTTGGGTCAGGATTTAGTATTTTTTAATAAACCCTAATAAGTATTTATGGTGCTGATTTTTAAAAACTTACTTGGCAATGTGTCAGTTTTAGCTGTTTATGACATGTGTTGGTGTTTCGCCTACATGCATGTCTGTGTGATGATGTTAGATCTTGGAGTTACAGACACTTGTGAGCTGCCACGTGGGTGCTGGCAATTGAACCTGGATCCTCTGGAAGAGCAGTCAGTGCTCTTAAACGCTGAGCCATCTCTCCAGCCCTGGACAATCTGGTTTTGTTAGCCATCTGCATGTTTATTTTTTACTGCTATAATCAGCGCAAACTGAACCTTTTCTCAAAACATTCGTGTTTTCTTTACTCTACCGCCGGTTTTGGTGCTGCTGAGGTCCTGATCCACCCTTCACAGGCAGATTCAGTTTGTATGTGGAACAGGGCTCGAGACAAGAGCAGTGCAATGCAACAATACCTCCCGGCTCTCCGGACAGAGCCTCTTAGTTCATTGTTCTCAGGTTAACCCAGCTGCTGTCTCTCACAACGCTTTCCAGTTTATTAATTTTAAGGTTGTGCTTATTTTTTCCTTATTAAAAAGCCTTTGGTGGCACCTTCTGTTGTTTATAGAGCGTGGATACTCTGAGGTTCCCGAGCAATGTAGGTCAGCTGTCTGCCCATTTATGCCAGTTGAGCAAACACGCTGAGGGGCGGGGCCTCTGCAGCTGCTGGCTGGGCAGGGCCCTTTGGAACCCTGTCTACTGGTTGGAGATTCCTACCTCTGCCGTGGGGGTTGGTCTCCAGCCACGGTGGCTGGGGTGGCCTGGTTTCAATTTTTCCACTATGGTCTTAAAAATTCAGAGACAGATTAGTTAGATACTTTTCACCATGGCCGACTTCTTCCCGCGTTTAATGGATAAGCAGACAGTTTTGCTCAAAATGACTTTTTCACCACGATACCTGGTTTTACTGTAATTACCTGTTGATGTGTCAGTATTTTCCCACTGGGTCGCCATATGATTTATGATTGCAAGGATTTTGTTAGATTCATTTTTGCATCTCTAGTGTCTTGCACAATGGCACACTACAGAGAAGCCCAATAAATGCTATTTTTTAAAACAAATGGTTCTTGTTTACCACTGCAATAGACATTCTTTTTTTTTTCTTTTTCTTTTAGTGCCCGAGTAGAGTTTGAAGAAGCGTTACTTAAAGGTATAAGAAAGAAAAACAAAGCTATATTTCTGCCTTCCTCCCGAGGGCAGGGAAGCTTCCCTCAAAGTCGACAGACTGTAACACCAGTCATTCAGCCACGTGGTTTCAGAGGGAGCAACACGTGGTACCCACGCATGGGCTAACCTGGGCTTAACAGGGACTGAGTCTGTTTGGTTCTCATTTTCAAAATGGTCTTTAGCTTTTCTATTGGAACGACCTTTATAATTTTCAGTTCCCACTAATAACAAAAACTCACAGCTATACTGAAACATAGACAGGCAGACTATTAAATGAAAGCAAACAGCAGTTACCATCATGACATTGCCCGATAAAAAGCATTCTAGAAGACTTTATATAACTGATGGCATTTTATAGTTAAAGATTTACCTAGAGTCCATGCTGGAATGCCCACTCTCTCTCTTTAATTTTTTGAGGTTATAATATAATGACAACATTTCTCCCTTCCGTTTCCTCCCTCCAAAGCCTTCTGCCTGCCCTGCCCTATTCTCCTTCAAATTCATGGCCTCCTTTTTCATTAATTATTATTGTGTATGTATTTGTATATACATATATATTCTGAAATAACATGTTCAGTCTGTGTGATGTTGCTTGTATGGATGTTTTTAGGGTTGACTGCTTGACACCAGACAACCAATTGGCGTTTTCCTCCCTGGGAAAGGCCGCCTTTCCTGCTCCCAGCTTTGCTCAGTTGCCTATAGTTCTTCATGGGGGTTGAGGTCCAGGGGCCATTCCCTATCCGTGTTGTCACGTCTATTGTTGTTGTTCTTTTAATACCATAATCCATACATGTCCTAAACAGTCGACAAAATGCTCCTAGCTATGACTCCTCTTCCATTCCGCTCTTGACCAACCTGCTTCAGTAAGCATTTATTCTGAGCAAAGATCTTATTTCATGTTATTTTCACTTAAGATTTTGGTTGACATTCTTTTTCCATTTTCGTTGTTGTTTGTTTGTTTTGCATTTTTTGCTGGATTGTGATTAAATGAAATGAAGGGCCTTTTAGTGCCAGAATGGCAGCCAGTCTCAGCTGCTCTCCTGAGTATGTTAAGCTGATTGTCACAGAACAGTAGCCCAAGTAAGGATCAATGCCAACCATTTGAACAATGGGTCCGGGGCCAACTTAATCACCTCTGGAGTCATATTACCTACCTGAGGAGCAAGTTTAATTCCTTGTGGTTTTAGAGAGACAGGATTCATCGGGGTGAGTTCCATCCCAGGAAGAAGGTCATAGAGTTTGGCTTCTCGCTTGTCTGCTTTGACCTGGTATCCGCGGCCCAGGCCTGTGTATGCCAAATACCCACGGCCACCCAGTCCTCTCACTCCCGCAGCCCCTACAGGGACATTCATGTAAATTTCTAGGAATGTAAGAAGGCATTAAACCGAATCAAACCATCAGAAAATCACCCCGAATCTTACTGTAATGGAAAAGTTAGCCCAAGTCACATTGATTACTGCCCTGAGGATGGACAGATAACCACAGACTCTGGTGAAATGAAACTCAACTGCAGGTAAAGGGACAACATCAGGGAAGGAGAAAGCTCCTTAGGAAGACATCAGTTCCTTCCAGGAGATTGATAAGAACACAAGTCATTTAAAAATTTGCCAGAAGAGAACAGTTCTTTAAATAACTTTTTGCTAATATTTTTGGATCACTAAAGTTTAGTATAAACTTATTAAAACGTCCCAATATAATATGACCACTTGAATTACAGTTAGACTGGTGTAGGGACTATCACAGTGACTGCCACACTGCCAGGAAGCCAGAATGAATTTCATTAGCACACCCCCAATGAGTCATCAGAAAAACATTTAGAAAGCATTTTTTTTCTTTTTTAAGTTCACCACTCTCTATTATGCGTTGTCAATGTGGGGCTTAGTTTTCCGTTGAGTTTCATACACAGATTCCTTTTGATTTTTGTTTTGCCACATTGCTACATTGATTTCCTATTGGTGACACAAAGGAATGAACCATTAAGTTGATTACTCTTCGCCCATAAATATTATTCATTGATTACTTTTTTGTTAACGCTATGTATTATTTTTCCATTGGGATGAAGTTTGCTTTCTTCTACATCACAACTGGTTGATAACATATAAGATATATGGATTAATTAATTAATGATATATTATCTATATGTGTAAGGTTTCAATGACATAATTTGTTATAATATGTAGAAAATATTTTGAATAAAACCTTGGTTATTACTTTTACATTGCAATTTTGGTAAGGGTGATTGTATTGTGGGCGTAGAACTTTTAAGTCCATTGAAGAGGTCTTAAAATGCTCAATTCGTTTCTCCCTGAAAAAGAATGCAATGCAGCCAAGTAATAGTCTGCAGAAATCTGGACAGGGCTCTTCCAAGAGTGGATTTAAAGACATCATTTGTTCCTATTTTCCAGATTGCTGTCATATAGGGAACAGGATTGGGATCCAGATAATGTTAGCTATACCCAAGAAAACTACAGTGACAGATAGCACAAGGCAGAGAAAAGTAATTTCATATAAATATTAAATTTACTGAGCTCAGAAACCTGCTCAAACAGAGAGTCTGTGTAAGATTAAAACATTAAATATTTCTGGTCTGGCAGTGAGATTAAGTTTGTTTTCTATTTTGAATTTATTTTGTTTCCTATATACTAAAGAAACATTAATTTCCTTAATAGTTTGGCTTCTTCAACATTATCACACACAGCCAGATGTGGTGCACATCTGCCATTACAGTTTTCAGGAGGCCAAAGCAGACATTGTGAGTTCAAGGCCAGCATAGAATATATAATAAGCCCTTGTCACCAACATATAGACAATCAAATAGAATAAAAAAGGTATAACACATGGATCTGGGAGAGTGTTCAGATGAGACTGCTTCATATAAATGAATGGATGGATGACAATTTGTGATTGGCCTGCAAAGGTGTGTCCATCAAGTCATCATCAAATACATATGTACCTGTAAGTGATTTTGCTGTTTGAGGTGGCTTCCACTGGGCCATGCTTCTTTCCCTTAGAAGTTCTGGAATCAGTCTAATTAGGTATGTGATAGTGCCAGATAGTAGTCTAATAGAGAGATGAAATGATGGGTATAGCGCTAGGCTGTATTCTGTATGTATTTAATGGGTCCATGCAAGGATCTAATTGTATACTAGACTCCTTCGTACCAATTTCTGACAAGTATTTTTCAATAACCAGTTGTGATGCGAAAAAACTAGATTCCTATAAAATAAGAGACACTGAAATATTTGATTTTTAACAAATAATTTTCTAGTCTTTTTCTCCCAGTGAATCCATCCAATCTGTCTAAGGCTACAGAACTGTAATTTATAGTCCATTAGAACTATAGTTTATCAATCATTTGAACTGTAAGAGTTACAGTAAACCTAGCACTACATATTGTTACCTCTGACAGAAGGGGCCCGGATGAGGGCCCTGTTGCTGAGATGTCCTTTGGTAGCCGGGAAGTGAAGACTTGGAATGGCTGCATAGGCTTGAGGGGTATAGAAGACAGGAGCTCCAAGGTAGGCTGTGGTGGGGTCGTAAACATGGCCCAGAGGGTAGGTGTATTCACCTTGCAGCATGGTGTTCCTGCCACCTGTGCCCCGAGTGTACCTAACATAACTGTCCTTGTCCACTGGCTTGGCCAAGGTCACTTCAATTGGGGAACCATCCAGCACCTGTGGTAGAGAGCAAGGAAAAGGCAAACTGAGAAGCCATTTGACAACTCAGTACCATACAGCGTATCTACCATTTGCTGTATTTTTACTGACTTGCATATTATCTTCACGTTTCTGTCCCTTAATTAGGTTCACGCTTCTGTATCAGTTGACGATTCTCTGAGTGATTTTGTTGGTAATTGCACAAGCTGCCAACAGGTTTAACACTGCTATATTGACTACTGAATTTATAAGACAAAGACAATCAATGAGACATACAATTATTCAGTATTTTCTATTATATGTGATTTACGTGTTTAAAATTACATAGTTATGTAAGTATAAGATGCTGGAGATCTTTATGGGAGCAAAACAAATTAAGCAGCACAATAAAATAAAGGTGATGGAAATCATTAAAGATAGCTTGTCATTTATCAATAGCATGGTGGTGAAGTCCCGTCAGGCCTTTCCAAATGGAGTCTAGGTAGAGGCTCAAGGAAGAGGAACCTGCTAAATTCTTGCATTGTCCTTGTAAGGCAAAGTTTGCCTTACTGAGAAGCTGGGAACTGATGAACAGGGGTGGCAGGGTTGGGATATAGCTGAGAGGGAGACTGAGAGCTCTCAAGTCAGGCACGATTTAAGACACACCCTTAGGAATAATTGCAGCAGCCAGGCGGTGACGTCCACCTTTAATCCCAGCACTCAGGAGTCACACAGGAGGATCTCTGTGAGTTTGAGGCCAGCCTGATCTAAAGAGTGAGTTCTTTGACAGCCAGGACTACATGGAGATATCCTCCCTGTCTCAAAAAACCAAAATAAATAAACAAACAAATAATTTAGAAAAAAAAGAAATAAAAAGGAAAGCGCTTTTGCAACTCCTAGAAACAAAAAAGTGAATATGGAGGTCAGAAAACTATTTTCTTTGTTCACTGTGTGAATCTTGAGGAGTGAAATCAGAATCACCAGGCTTGATATGAAGACTTTTACCCTCTGAGTCATCTTGTTAGACACCCAGTGCCATTTCACTGGTGTCCTTGAATTGTAAATATGATCAATACTTTACAGCAGACATTCAAACTCTCACTTTGTCTAATAAATATAAATATCCATAGGTGTACTAAGAAGTCTAGGGAAAAATTTTTATATTATGACTAAACAGCAGGTGTTAGTATTTACTAGTAATAATTTACTAGTAACAATAATGCATAATTAGCTACATATTTGTAAACATTGTTATAGAAATGTTTAGGTACAAGTAATAACTGAGTTTCCATCTGGACACGACGTAACCAGCCACCCCATGCTCCCGTTATTGGCTTGAGCTACTTTGGAAGAAAACAATACAGTCAAGGTTACTGATAAGCATACAAACAATTTTGTAGTGATATGGTGAGAGCACGGGCCTGCTTTTCGTCCCACCTAGCTCCCGCATGGCTAGCTTATACCCCGAAATA
>LOEQ01007087.1:55626-66747 GCA_001685075.1 Bramus lutescens | reverse complement strand
AAACAAGAAGTAAGCAACTTCCAAAACTCTAGAAATGGCAGAGACATCTCGCTGACTGGACAGTCACCCAATGAAAGTAACACATAGACAGATGACTCTCCTACATTACAATTTAAAATTGTTTAATTGGGGAAAGCATTTTTAATTACCCATTTGTTAATATTTTTCTGTAGATTCACTAAGGTTCAGTATGTGCTTGCTAAAACATAATATGATCACTTGAATTACAGTTAGTCTTGGCATAGAGACTGTTACAGTGAAAGCCACTCTTCCGTCAGTGAGTCAGAAGAGAATTTGACTATTCCATCTTCACCACGATGGACTGTCTCTTAAATAATGAGCCAAAATAAAGGCTCCTTTCCTTAAACAAACAAACAAACAAGCCAACAAACAAAATGACAATAACTTGAACAGTTTTTCATTGGAATTATTCTGGTATATTATTTATCATTAAGTTTATAATTGCTGGGTTTTCTCAGTACATTTAGGCAAGGTCACTAAGAGAAAGTTAGCTTACAAATTGTTTTTGAAGTAATAACAGTTTTATGATACTAGCATGATAATCAACGAAAAATAATGTTTCGGTCATAGGTACATTTAAATATAAATTGATTTTACTTTATAGTCTTTTTAGTCCTCTTTTAGAAAAATGCTTCAGAGTTGCCACTTCCTCCCTTAGGGGATTTAAGATGTTACTGGGTCCCTGAAGCTGCACATGCCCCAGGCTTCCCTGCGTCTGAAGGAATCTGTGCTAAGAAGCCTTGCCCTTGTCCTCCAGATCAATCACCACCAATGTCCAGCCTGCACTCTGCTCCATATAAGGTTCTCTTCAGGGCTCCTGGGCCACTGCGTTGTCATTGGATTTGACCAGCAAGGAACTCCGGGGATGAGGATAGGGAATGGGCAACAGCGAATTTAGGTTGTGTTTTCCTGGTGCCCTCCATGAGAGGTCATCTTGGGCCCACTATATTCTTGACCAAAGACATTTCAGATGAAACCTCAGGGTGGCATGACTCTACATCAATGCCCTCTCAAAGGGTCCTGCTCTCCACAGCTCTGTCTCATTTCAGTGTTTTACTAACTCTCCTGCGCCCTCTCTTGTGCCTTTACTTCCAGAATTCTGTCAGCTCTAGCATCTGACCTTGTGTTTCTGAATCCCCTTTTCTCACATTTCTGGGGTGATTCCTAGCCGCCCATCATCTACCAGAACCTTGACTGAGAGACGCCTCAAGGGACACAGTAGTCTCGTAGGCATTTTGCTCTCACCAAATTTTCTCTTCTCAGATTTTCTCTGGATCTACTCAAGTTCTGCTATGAGGACAGATTTGTCTGGCTATAATTTGCCCATTCAAAGTATATCCAATTTTCATAGGTTCTTTTGCACAGCATCTCCTCATCCATGGTGGTTTTCTGAATGTCAACGATCCATTTCCTCATTTGAACTTTCTACTTTTAAATGTTCTCTTGACTCTCAGCTCTTTGACAAACAGTTTTTCTTTGATTAGTTTGTGTCCTGGACACGACTAGCAGATCAGTGGCCCCTAGACAGTTTTCAGTGCTTATTGGATTGTTGGAAATACTACATAGGTTTCTACAAATAAATGAACACTAGAAATACAGAAGGTGATTTTCTCTCAGACCCCACTCTTTGCAAGGAGAAGGATTCTAAGCCTCTAGTATTGGGACGATAAATATTGAGGAAAGAATGACAGCTATCTTGACTTTTTTTTTGACCAACCATAATAAATTTCTGCTTATAAAGTGCAATAATGAGAGATAATTGGAATGTTGTTTGAATGAGAATGCCCCCCCAAAAGCTCACATGCTTTAATGTTTAGTCTCAGTTGATAACTATTTGGAAGGACTGGAAGGTGGCTTTGGTGGAGGAGGTGTGTCACTGGGAGTGGCTTTGAGGTTTTTAAAGTCCACATCAGGAACAGTCTCTCTCTCTCTGCCTGATGTCTGCAGTTCAAGATGTAAAACTCTCAGCGGCTTCACTAGAAACATGCTTAGCTACTCCCTGCGTGTTCCCTGCCATGCTGATAATGGACTCCCCTCTGAAACTATAAACAAGACTCCAATTAAATCCTTTCTTTGTGAAGAGCTGCCTTGGTCATGGTACTTCCTCACAGCAAGAGAATACTAACAAGGATGGGGGAAGCAAACTTTAATTCCTTCTTCTAAGAAAAATGAGGACTAGTGACTTGTCCAAGACAGAAAAAATTTGAATTAGGATTTGCCACTTAACCATCTGTTTTTCCTTTGTATCTTTGGCTGTTATTTCTCTTCTGTGCATCCCCAAGACTGCTGTCAGCAATGGACAAAGCTAGGGTATGGTGGACTCCTTAGATTACTCTTTGGTATAGCATGTCCATACCAAGCTTGGCTGGAATCTGTAAGCATTTTATTTTCTCCTGCATTACCTTGCCATTTAAAGCTTTCATAGCTTCAACTGCATCTTCTCGGTTACTGAAATGCACAAAAGCATAGTCCCGGATCTTCTTCACCCGTTCCACAGCTCCTGTAGATAGAATGCCAGCAGCACCATTAGCAAACTTGAGACAGTTATGTGATTAGCTTCCAAGTGTGTAAGCACCCTGTGAGACCCCTTTGCGTGTCAAGGTTTAAAATTCTGTATAGTCAACATTAACATTTGCTTCCCATAAAAATACTTAAAATCTGATTCATTAGAAATAGTTATGAATTACATACTCTAATTCCTAGATTATAAGATATTGAAAGGCAAGAATGGCATCTTTTGCATATTAAGAAATATAAAAGATAATGAATAATACTCTATAAAGGTAAAGTGTTATTAAATTGACATGAACTCAGTTATTGGTCATCTTGTACACATATATTCAACTTATTTTCTTAAAAATACTCTTTTATCTGGTGTTGGAGGCAGCAGAAGTATACAGCATAGGGCAACTGATAATTCAGGTATCAACATATATCTGATGGAGACAATCCTGTCTAGCAAGGCTTACAGGATGACTGACTCTGAAAACTGGTTGTAATTTCTCTCATGTACCACTCCATTTCTTCCCTAAGAATAGCTTTGGGTGTATTCCTCCTGCTTGTGTGTTTATCTCATGACAATATTCCATCTGCTGGGCATATATATCTGTGGGTGGTCAGAAGCATGACTTCATGTAGCTGTATAGTTTTGACATATAGAATATATACTGAGACATGCTTTATAACAGGATCTATTTGTCCTATAAGAATTACGGACACTTAACAACCTGCCTTGTTCTTTTGCTCAGACTAACTGCACACAATTGGCTCAGTTCAAATTAGCAAATTCAAACCAGACTAAAGGCTTTTTGTAAATGGATCATAAGTTTGAAACCTTACAGCTACATACAAGGTCAAAGCTGCAGATTCTAACCAATTACTAAGAAAAGCATGCCAATTCTTCATTTGCCAATCAACTAACAATGGATCTGTGTCTCAAAGTTGTCATTGGGTACTGTGCCTCAATCTGGTCATGGTTTTGCTGCTATGGTCTTGGATCCTTGTATTGCCATGGTAGACAGCTCAGCTTCTTATCTCTTACTGTAAAAATGTGTTTCTTACCAATGAGAGAAATTTCTTTATCGCCTCAAAGCTCCTGAAAGAGAAGAGTTTTTTAGAATATAGAAGAAGATAGGAGGAATTTAGGACAGGAGAATTAGAATAGAAACAGAACCATAATGAAACTGATGCAGAAAAGCATGTAGTGGAGAAATCATTTTGCCCTCAGATCTTGCTAAGCCCCTTGATTGCCATAGTATTCTCTCGGAACCCTGAAAGATGTAAGAGGCTGGTACCAAAAGACCTTGCTAATCTTGGAGGTTCAAAGCAAGGTATAGGTGTAAGAAAATGCAAGTGGACCTAGAGCAAGGTGATGCGTTTCTGAACAGGAACTACTGCATGCAGATGTTACTGCATGTTCGGAGAGGAGAGGCAGATGTATCCACTGGCTGCTGATGTCTTCCCCAGACTCTGTTGTGGAAGAAACATTGCTGTGTAATAATTCATGGAAATGAGAGAAAGGATGATTTCCCAGCCTATCCCCATTGGCCAGTTTCACCCCAGGAGTATAAATCCCGCCTCCATGTCTGGGTTAGTGTGGCTATATGAAATGCCTGATCCCAAGTCCTGTGCTAGAGCATCCATCCAAGTCAGGAAGAGAGGGAAGCTCTGGGCATGTGGATGGGCAGTGTCATAGAGAACCTGTTATAGTATCTATCTGTGATGTATCCTGTTTAGTTCAGTACTATCTTCTATATTTCCATGATGATACAAAGAACAATGTTCAATGGCTTTTCTCAAGTTCTTTTGCTGGTAAGTGATCATGATTTCGATGGAGTCTGATTCTGGACATTGTGGAAAACTGAGGTGAAGACTAACTCACTACTATTTGAAATCTTATACCCATGCTACCCCCGAAAATACCCTATTTTATTTTCTATAAAAGAACTTTGGAATTGTGGAAGACTTTATCAATATGGTATGTTTAATTAATTTTACTTTACTTTTATGTAAATATTAGGAGGCTATGATTTTGACAAAGAAGGATTTATAATTAATTTACAGAGCACACAGCTAAGGTCTAGAATTAATGTACTATACCCTTAATTAACACCTTTAAGTTAAAAAATGTTGCTCTGGAACATCTGACGTCTAAGGTAATTTCCGTCTATAGTGTGGAAAGGTTGGGAAAAGATATCAACTAATTTTAACTTGTTTCTTTATAAAGAAGGGTTTATGCACATACATAAGGACTTACTATAAAGATACCAGTTACACACCACTGGAGAAACAGCAACACTAAACAAGATCCATTTTCTCAGGAAAGATTAAATATGATATATTTATACAAACTTCACTTAGTTTTGAAAGAGACCAGAGTCGACTTCCATGTACTCACGTGGAAGGATCCAAACCCTATTGTCTGTTTCTAACACTTATAACAGGATAAAATATGAGAATCTGTTCTAAAGATCTCAGCCCACATAGAAATAAACACAAATTCAAGTACACTTACATCCAGAGACACCTGGAAAGGTGGAGCTCAGACTGCTAAGAATGGTTATTGCAGGAATGGAGAGGTGTTGGGAAGAGTGTAAATATGTCAAATATTTATTCTATTTTTCATTGTATGCATATGCATGTATGTGTTTGTGTAGTTATGTGCACATGAGTACAGGTACCTGGTGAGGCCAGAAGAGGGTGGTAGATCCCAGGGAGCTCAGGCTAGAGGCAATTGTGAGCCAGCTGGCAAGAATGCTGGGGACTGAACTGGGGTCCTCTGCAAGAGCAGTGCAAGCTTTTACCCCCTAATCATCTCTCCAGCCTCAAGAATGAGAACATTTTAATTGACACAGTTTTATAAATATTAGCCATTTCAATTTAGGTCACTGTGTAAAGGCATCCAGACAGCAACATACCCTGTTTTTATAGGCAAAGACTGCTGTGCATGTTGACAGTAATGTGTGGAACGAAGGTAGTTATACTAAGATGGTTGACGCTATCTTTTCATGGTAGGTGACAACTTGGTTTTCGAAGCAAACTTTTTTCTTTAGTTGATGGGTAAGTGGAAACTTGTTTCACTACTGCTTGAATCACTATATGCTGGTTATCTTTCAATTTACATTAGCCTGGGTTTTAAGTCTTTTAAGCCTCTAGATTTTCTTCATTACCCATAGTTCTCAGAGTCAATGTGATGTCACCCTATTCCCAGGACGAAGAGGAAGAGGAGAAAATCCTCTCCCTATTGAAATTTAGTTCTCTCAGACTCAAGGCCGCTAAAGCATTTAGAATCTGCACTTTACCACATGGTTCAATGACTGTGAATTACCTTCTTTTGGAGAAATGGGTGGCATGTAATCTAAGTATAAGTTTTCAAACACTGCAGTGCTTAGCTTCTCTCCTCCCTTAGTAGTCAGTCCTTGGCTTCTTATTATAATCATAATACAGAGCAAAATTATCTGGCTAGACTGAGAAAATTAAATAAAGCCACATGAGCCCATGAAGCACAGGTTATATGATTAAACTGACTTTTGGGTCAGTCTTTTCATTCCTTTCGTGTTAGATGGAGCAATGACAATGGTGCATTCCACGACTCATCTTGGTAAGTGAGAAGTAAGGAGTTAACCAGGATGGCTTCTGTCCCTTCACTCCACTTTGTTCCCTGATCTATAGCTTCCCAAGGGGGGAAAAAGGTAGCTTTAGCTGCAAAAAATATCACCTTCCCTTACCTCTTGCCTAGTGCCAAGGATACTGGAGCTAGTCTCTCAGAAAACACACAGCGTGCCAAAGTATTTTGAGTCCATTTCCATAAGCTCCCAGCATTCATGTTAGTCATGTAGTATTTATGTTGATAATGAATTTGGGTGTTGTGAAATTCTTGCTAATATTCTAATAATTATGCCTGTTTGGGAGTGGTAATATTCAGACACCCCTCCTTATGGAAAGCTTCATTTGTAAACACTGAGCACAGAAAGTAAATTAGATGGCAGGGGTTTGAATAACACAATGTGGATTCCTCTCATCTAAGAACTAACCAGGCCTAACCATACTGAGAACCAAACAAAAACCAGCATATTGAGAGTTGCACACTCATAGAGTAGTATCTGTGTAACAGCAATGGCCACACGTCTTACTTTAACACACATCCTTAGTGCTTGCGATCCTTCTCATGGTAGTTTATCAGCAAAGACCTAGATCTGAGATCCGAATACGGGAATTAGAAAAACAGACTCAAGGTGTAGTCCCCAACCCAGTAGCATTAGCTTCACCTGGGAACTTAAAGACAGATCTGTGGACTTAGCCAGATGGGGTAAGCAGGCTGTGTTTTTAGCAGCCCTCCAGGTGAGTCTGTTACTGCTGAATAGTTTAAGGAATCAGATTTAATAGAATAACTATATTCAGAACTACAGCAGACACCCCAGGCTACACGGCCCAGGGTTTTTGTGGTACTTTTCATTTGTTTTCCAAAGTATGGATGTAGCATTTTCCCATGGCAGTCAGGGTTCGAACAATATATACACAGAGTCAGATTTCCAGGGGATATTCATGTTATTCCAAAAGACCTAAACTTTAAAAATAAAAATTTAATATTACTTTTCTTGTTCCACAAATTTTTTAAATATATCCTCAATATATTAGATCCTTGCACTGGAGAAGAAATTCATGACTTTATTTTTCTTTTCTTCATAGGACAGATATCAGCTAACTGTTCCTGTTCCTTTGCAGTAGGTAAAGCAGGATAATATTAGCATCCTACACATTGTTCTAGAATCACTGACTCAAGAAGTGCCTCGGAATTAAGGGAATTCTTTAAGCTGAAGATAAAAAAGGCTAATATAGTAATGCTGGGGGTGGTAGAGGTTGGGGAAGATGAAGGAGGAGAGAGGAAGAGGGAGAGAAGGAAGAAGTTGGTGTTCATCATTTTCTTACAGCTTCTAGAGCACCACTGTCTAGGCATAGCTGACGTTAAAGTGCAGACTGGACCAATAACTGCTCACTATAAAAAGAATCAGTCTTTTGGTCATTCCAACTCCTTTCAAAACAAAGGCAATATTTTAATTAGATGGGAAAATAAGTATTATTCACTCTGGGAAAACAAAACATAACCCAGAATGGGTGAAACACACACACACACAATTACACGTTCCTAGGCCTACACAACTCCATTGGCTTTTGCACTCATCTAGATGGGACTTCTCTTAAACACGACTTTTCTCTGCATTCCAAGAGCAGGATGACTTAGCTATCACTTTCTGTAAATTCCTTCCCCACACAGCTCGCTTCTGTTATTTCCTCTGCAGCGCATGGCATGTTGGAACCACCGAAGCAGCAGCAGCTGCATGAATGAGTGAATGGAATGTGGGCTCATAAAGCTGTTAAATCTGGAGCCTGCCAGCTGCTAGCTGTGTGACTATTTAACTACTCTGGTCTCTGGTTTTTGTGTATGGAAAATAATAGATGCTATGAAGGAACCTCCACGATAGGGTCATTAAGAGGAATAAATGGCATGTGATGTGAACACGCCCACACTAAACTCTAGTGGAATTTTTTTTGCAGTTTTTGTATTAGTTATGGATTCACAGCTGTTGGTATATAGCCACACCATGATACTAAATGTCAGGGAAGGCAGAGTTCTTGAGGCTGAAGGAAGATAAATGTTTGAGAAATCATTAAAAGAGAAAAAATTTGGTATTCCTGCCAATTATCTGCAGAGCAAATCATAAGCTTATCATCCTATTATATATGTAACATTGTGTCCACTTACAGTTAGAAACAGACACCCTGAGAATGTGAAGACTGTCAGAGACTTAACATAACAGCACCACAGCCCACGCTTGTCAGCACCCTATAGAACTTGCCAGAAGCCCAAGACATTCTCAGTTGTGGGAAGATGTTTCTATAATAAACACAGGCTGAGGTAGCTGAGAATGTTCCCGGATGTACTGATGGAAATGGCTAGAGATGCGTTGGTTGCTAATGCTGGCACATGATTGGAACGGACCTTGAAGTCTACCAGACTGATTCTTATCACCAAGGAGGATTTGTTCCAAAATGTCAGTCACAAAGAGGTTGGGAAGCTTTGTGTTGGTGAGACCTCCAGTGAGAGGCAGGTGTCACTAACGTAGTAAATATTTACTTAGTTCTTAGTCTGAGGGTCTGGGGACAGAGGAGCTAATTAGAGGAAGAAGAACTCACAGAGTGTAGGTTAGCAGAGGTAATGTGTATTCATTAAATAACACACAGGTAAATATAAATCATAATATTCCTAAATGCTGTAGGGCCATATGTCTCTTTCTGATGCAAAAATGGAGAAATAATTGGGCAATATGCAACCAATTAGGAGAAGGGGCTAAATACAAGCTGTTCTTTTTTTAACATCTGGCAAATGACCTCTGGCCCAAGTGCTTTTAAAGTACATTTTGAAGAAGTAGTTGTACATGGGTCCTACCTGGCTTAATACTGTTGAATTCTTTCTCAATCATCTCTTCCGAGGTAGACAGCATAAGGTTCCTTACGTACAGAATTTTCACTGAAGACATCGTGTCTTCATCAACTTCGACTTCTGGCTCTGCCCAGTCTACTGCAATAGGATGTCCCCACAGCTGAATTCTTCCTGTTGACAATGAGCAGAAGAACGATTAATTATTTAGAAATCACGACATCATCTCAGCTCACACTGATGGCCTTTTAAATTGAACTGACCACCAAAGTCTTAAATGGCTAGGACCACTAAAAGAGATTATTATTGATTTTAAGACTTTCAAATAATGCAAGAGCTGGACAGAAGAGACTTCTGCGTGACTAGTGGCTTACCATAATGACTGAATGTAAAGGGAAGAAGGATGTGGTTTGAAATGGAGAAGTGAGGAAGCAGTGGGCACATTGGACTCTCAGGACAGCTTTTACAAGGTGGGGGTAGTTTTTAAGGGGAGATAATAAAAGGGGAGAAGAGCTAAGAGTGGATTTAGGGCTCAGACAGTCTGACCCCAAGGAGCATTAAGAGGTCACTTGACAGAGACTTATAGACATCTGGGAAGAGGGTATCGCAATGAAGAAACTGTCTCTATCATGTTAGCCTAGCCCCATGTGGGTGGGGCGCCACCCCTTGGCATGTGGTCCTAGGTTATATAAGAAAAGTAACTGGACATGAGTTACCAAGCAGGCTAGTAAACAAAGGTCCTCTGAGATCCTCGTTTCCATTTCTGCCTCCAGGGTTTTGCCTTTGATGGACTATGTGGAATCTCTAAGCCAAATGAACCCTTTCCTTCCCAGTTGGTTTTGGACACTATTTTATCACAGCAACAGAGATACAATCTGGAAAGTAATCTATTAAACAGGGGGACCCAAATTCAGAAAGACACAAACTGTGTTTTCTCTCTCATACATATCCTAGCCTGGAATGTGTATGCATGTGTCTGTAAATGCATATAAATGTAGATAAAGTTTGAAAACCTAAAAAAAGGGAACAAAATATTTTTTTTTATTAAGAGTTCTGAGGAGGCTGGGTAGGACAGAAGGACACATGTGGCATGAGAGAGGGCGAAAGTCTAGGGGAAGCTTATGTAAGGGACCAGAGGATGTAAAGAAAAAGAAGATGAGGCAGAAGGGGAATTTAATAAGACACTCTGAAAATGTCATGATATCTGATGCCTTGTTTGCTAATTTACAAAGCACATATGTAGGGCTAAAACATATCCGAGTGGTAGAACATTGGCCTAGAAAGCTCACTCTGTTCAATCAACAGCACTTAAAAAAAAAGAGCACAATCAAGAAAAACTGTACAAGGACAAAATAAATCCAGAGTTTCGTTGTTTCCAAATCTGGTGGCTCTTGTAGTTTTCATAAGAGTGGGCTATAATGCCACTCTAGATCAGTGGTTCTGACCTGGGGTCATGACCAGTTTGTTTGTAAGATATCTGCATTACAATTTAGAACAGTGGCAAAATTACAATGATGTAGTAGCAATGGGATAATTTTATGGTGATGGAGGGGTGACCACAACTTGAATAACTGTGTTAAAGGATTGCAGCATCAGGAAGGTTGAGGATCCCTGCTCTGGATATTTCTTCCACTAATAAGAATTCACGTTAGCAGCTGACTGTGGAAGTTTTAGTGAACATTTTACAACAAACTGAGGCCCTTTGAATATTTGCTTGTGTTGGTCTGACCCAGGCAGTGTTGTTGAGTAATTAAACTCAAGAATTGATGCTGGGTGCCAACATGTGTGGCTGGAGATCCTAGTAGGGTGTCTAAAAAGAATGCTTGCATTTCTTCTCTCCAGTTAGATGGCAATGATTTAAAATTTGGGAAACATATTGATAGCCTGTCTGTCAGTTGTCCTTGGGAGGCTGTGCACTGCAGGTTGGTGTGTGTCTGCACTGTGGTAGGTTGAACATAGCCCAATTCTATCTAACCTGTGAACTTAATCTACATGCAGCTGTATCTGCGATGGATTTGTTTAATCTTAAGAAGATTCCTTATGGAGGACGCCCTGTAGGATGGATCAAAGCGAGGGATGTGCCCACCCACTGAAACGATGGTGCTGATCTAATGGGAGCTCACCAAGGCCAGCTGGACTGGGACTGATGGAGTATGTGATCA